>VTPC01000020.1:123411-239156 GCA_011009095.1 Ignelater luminosus
TAAGCGTTTGTAACCGTAACATCTACGAAATGGAAGAAGATCCTAAGCCACCATTTTTTACTTTTTTTATTTATTTCATACAGGCGTTTTAGCATATCAGCTTTGTCCACCCCACCCATAAATTTTAATGTAATCTTTGACAATCGATAAACAGGGCACTACTTGTAAGGATCCATCTGTTTGCCTTGTATTTACATTAGAGAGTTCATCTGGATTATCATAATTTGACAAGAAGCTGATACATCTTTGGTCTTTCCATTTAGTATATAAATTCCACTGGTTGCTTGTCTCCAGTCAGTTTCTTCCCGTCTAAGTATTTTATCTTCAGAGATATCAGAAGGTAGAAATTCTGTGGTATTTACCAATAAAAGATTGTCAAGTCTCTAATGACTCGCTCCCCTAACCCAGCTTTAGTCTTCAGGTTGTCGATTTTTCCAGTGTAGATCTGAAATTCGTTTACGTAGCCATTGATATCTGCTCTCACCCAAACCTTGTAACCCCTTTTTATAGGTTTGAGGGGCATATATATTGCTTCAGACTAGACCTTCTTTGAAGCAAATCATTCTCTCGTCAAGAGATTGGTATTCCTCAGATTTATAGCAGTTTTGGAAAGACTCCAACAAAGAATTTAAGTAAGAACGTAATTTGTACAATTTGTCATAATTGGGCGACTTTCTGTCCGGCAACAAAGCGTTATCGTTTATGTGAATGTTTCCCAATAACTAGCTAAATCTGTTCCTGGTCGTCTTACTAGAAACGTAATTGTCACGTATCACATTGCGTAAACTCCAATAATCCTTGTAGATTGGTAAAGGTCTGATACCCATCAAAATGTTTATTCCTAAAAACACCAACATTTCGTCTTTAGTTGCGGGTGTAAATGATCTGCCTTGCTGGGTAGTATACAGGTTGGTTTGAAAAATGATGTTATCTACTATATCTTCCGTAAATAAAGTGAGGATATTCTACATTGTCTAAAATCGAGGGTCCGTCTGGTTCCTTAAATGGCATGGGCACAACCGGAGAAGCAACCTTTTTCCAAATTATCGGCTTCTTTTTTTGCAACTGCGCCAATGGTACATTATCTTCTGAGTCGTAATCGGAGCTTTCTACGTCTGGAGTAGGAGATTTTGGTAATACCGTGGGAACAGGGTCTTCGTCATCTGAACGGTGTGCCTTCCAAAGCTGCATCCAGTAGTTCCCGAATTTCCCAAGTTTGGGGGTTTTACAATAATTTGAGACAAAATTCGCACTTTCTTCGAGCTAAAGGATGGCTTAGAAATACTTTCAACATCGGAGTTGCTGTCTGTGTAGATTTCTATTTTATTCGAACTCGTTGATGGCACAAAAATATTATCGTCATCGAAGTCGCTGTCAGTATTGATGGATTCAGAATCAGAAGGCATTTCTGCCAAAAGGTCATCTACTTGATCAATAGACAATTTTTTTGAATAAAATAATCCCACAGTCTACCCCAAGTTGAATAAATACATAGCAGGCTAATAGAACATTCAACATAAAAATAACAACAACTTACAGCTCACTATTATAATATTTTGGAGAGTTTTTACACAATTCATCTGACACACAAATATAACCTCTAAATTTCAGCACTTGTTTATGCACAACAAATGCGGCACACGCTACGTATATGCAACCAATTTACTTGTATTTACTTTTAAGGATGATAGGTGGCAGCACACATACGGCTACAATGTGAAACTTCTGGGCCAGATCCTCAGAAATTGACACTTTGATGTGTGTTTCACCATGTAACCAATGGGACTGTAAGGATTAAGTGTCATGGTGATGACAGTTCTTGAATTTAGGCTTGTCACTCGGTCACAAAAGTCTTATTTCGGTTTGTTTTTGATTTGAGCAACTCCAGATACTTACTTAAATGTTTGAAATTGATCAAATGCAAACTTCACAGTTATGGCCTTTGAGAAGACTACGATTATTGGTAGGTGTTTCAAGCAATCTAATTGAGGTCGCTACATATACGTTAGGCAGTCCAAAAATACATTAATATAATGGATTATTTGGTTTTTTTTTACTTAGACGGTATTGTTTATTGTTGTTCTAATGCTAGCCAAAGCCATAATAGACTGAAAGTCTCTCTAAGGAAAGTGACCCGATCTACAGACATTTTGAATGTACCTAACCTATCTAACACTAATGGTGTAATCCACACAATTCTTTGAATATTTCAGATTCATTATTCATACTTTTTGCAGTGCTAGACTGTATTTATTTTATTAATTAAGCCGTGGTATGAACTACACTTGCGAAAATGTTTAAGCAGACATTCCATGCAAAAATTTCGAGTCTTTCTATCATTGTTCTGTTGCAGATATGATATTTTCCAGAAGTATTTTTAAAACTTCATTTTTAATAATTATCTTTTGAGACTTAAAGAATCTCATAATACAGGACATAGCACGTTTATGTAAGAAATCTTCCCTTTCAAATTTTCTTACAATGTGTTCTGTTACAAAACTCTTGTAAAGTAATAGTAGAGATTTTTAGCACTACACCGTTCAGCTATTTTGTTTGCACTATCACCTAAATATTTAGTACTGTTATGGTACAAGTGCAATATAATATCTGGTTTGTAATCTAAACCTTCTCAGCCAACGCAATGACATTATCGAAACGTTCAGTTGATAACAGACAACGAAAGTATGTGACTTGAAAAAAGCTAATATGCTGTAATAAATAGGAAGATACGACTCCGGAAAAGTTTCTGGGGTAAGATATTTTATTTTTACCTTCCGCTTCGCAAATTATCAAGTTTCCTATCTGCCAAAAGAACTATTTATAAAAAAATTGTTTCAAGCTGCCTTGGTTTTTCTCAGAAGCGTCTTCAATTTTGCCCAAACAAACATGCATATTCATAGCAAGTCGGAAAATTCGACAGGGACCTATTTTTCATTCTGAGTCTTTCAGGCTGCCTTTTTATGTATATCCTGAACTATTTACTCTTTGCATTCCACGAGTTGTTCATCTATTGTTAAATGTGTGTTAAAAATATAAAGCTCGTTATACATTCCTTTACAAACATATCAATTTTGTTCTAGGTTTAATTTGTTAGTGGATTTTTTTCGTGTTTCAGAATAATCAGATTTCAGACTATACCCAGCAGTATATCAACTGTTAGCCCACTTTTACAGCTACATAGCCGGATAGCGGTCGTATATTAGCCAGACATGCAGTGTATTTTCTTATCTGCAACTTCTTAATATGACCATTGTACGGCCTGAAAGTTACATACAATGCCGTACATTGCTTTTACAGCCAAGAAATTAGATATGAAGCCGGCTCCTTCCTTGTACAGCTAAGAAGTCGGATATAAAGTTGTATAGCGCAGTGTACGGCCATAAAGCTGTAAGCTTCTTAGCTGTATAATGTACTGATATATGACCTTTTGGCTGGAAAATGCTGATACAGGAACGATATACAACTAGTGCATCATCTTATACGGCTTCTGGTTCGTTAGGAGGGGCTTTAAGAAAATTGTTAAGTGGTTATAGATTTCAATAACGTCAGTAGGTCTTCAATTTCGAAGTTTTCTAGAATTTTGCAGTTTTATTTTTATTAGTTCTTCTGCTTTACTGTTTAGTCATGAGTATCAAATAAGAGAAATGCTTGACCTTTTGATTCTTCCAGTCGTATCCTCGGTTGTTGGTTTATCATTGATTAATCTAACAGAAGTAAAATTTTTAGAATGAAAGTGTTCAGGGTGAATTACTTAAAGAGAAGGAAAAAGAATTATACCTCTGAGGTACCTTCGTACCCCGTTTGGTATTAGGAGGGTTAACTATCCTTGATATATGAACTGTCATGGTCCATCTAGGGCTTTATGAAGATTGTGAATTTTTAATTCTTTAATAATCTGCTTTATGGTACCATGATATTGTTAGTATTTGGTGTATTTGGTTTCATACATAAGTAATATTTAGATGAAGAAGTTTTGTGGTATATTTTCTGGAGTGCTTCCCTATTATGAGTTGCTTGTGTTGAACATATATTTAACCAATACTTCTTCACTTGCTCTTAATCGGATAAATTTGAGTCAATTTCTTCTGTGGCGTTGTAATATGTACCTTTTTATACAGTTAAACGAATTGAACATTTTTTTTAATCGAACCCAGGTAGGTTAATTGAGGTTTTGTTTTAATTGGGTTGCTAATATTTAGCTTTGTAAGCTCGTTTTAATCCGTCTTGCCCCATTTTCTGACGGTTTTCCTACGTTGTACTACGTCTAATTCTTTAATTTTGATATCCGTCTGCGAACTAGCACGTTAGCAGTGATAACAAGTTGAGGAGAAATCTGGGCTTTAATAAGCAACAGTATTAGTCAAAACTCAACTTACAAGGCTTGCCTCATCTTTATTAGAATTTGGCTCGATTTATTACAAATTATCATCACTACTTATACACCAGCATCAAGGCACCTGGCTCTACGTAACTTTGTCTATGGCCACTGAAACAATTTTATTCTTTGTAAATGCTAGTTACTATTACCTAGGTAACGCTCGGTATTGCACTCTTTGCGCTGCCTCGGATGTGCTTCAGCAACAGAATTAATATCATTTTGTATTTTTATTTAGAACACAAAATTAACAACTGCGGTGATTTTTTTTTTTTGTTAAATCAATATACAGCGCCACTGAAAAGGCTCCGAGCTGTGTCATATTTATTTATGAAAATACATCCATCAGACCTAAATATTCCTGAACGGGACAATAAACGCTTTCAGTTGTTGCGGAGGAATAATTTGTATCACAATTTATTTTCTAAACTACAACACAAATGTTGTTTCCCTACTATCCGATAGAGATTCAATTTTTCTTTATAATGATACCAAACTTTTATACCTTACGCAGGTAAATTTTTGAGTAAAATGTAAAAATTATTAAAATAATGTAGGCCCTGGTTAAACAAGAAAAACAGTAACATGTAAATCGGATACATAAAAAGCTATAGTTACATAAAACAAATAGAATAATAAACAAAACAATAGAAAAAAAAAATAAAATAAATAAACAAACAAAAAGTAATGAAAATAAGCAGATTTTAATCCAAAGGGGAACATTTGTAGTAGATGTTATAAAAATACAATTCAGATTGTTTTTCCTGATGTTGAATACACAACTTTCGTCTTATGGTTACATTGACAACTATTCTTACTGTTTTCTGTAGCACAGGTGTAATTTATATGTTAAACAAAACCGACTTAATCTTAAATGAGTTTTACATTTTGCTCGGAAGATAGAGACGTTTACTACTACTGTTGGAAAAAAAAGAATTCCCTATCTAATAGTAGTGAAAAATACTTGAGTTACAATTTAAAGAATACTTTGTGACGTCATTACTTTTACAGTATGAAAGATAAAAAATATTCTTCCACAGCAACTGGTAGAGCTTATTGCTCTGTTTAAGAATATATGGTGTTTGGCAAATGTGTTTCTATAAATAATAGTGCTGTAGCCTGGGGGCATTTCAGCAGAGCAGACTGTATGTCATAGCCATACATCATACGAGCAACTTTAATTTAGAAATTGAATATTTTATATACAGGCAAGCATTTCTTATACAGAGTTAATTTATGTAAAGGATCTGTACTTAGCCAAATTTATTTAGGTTTGTTTACACTACAACTGTGCATTTCTAAAGCGTCTCAGGCTTCATACTTCAGATTCTATTTGGGATGGCGCAAATAAAGGGTTCTGTTGCTCTTTGTCTAACCTAAGACTGTGGATTTACATTATTTAAAATTTGCTTAGTTGCGCTTAGTTGTTAGATCTTTATAGAAAATTTAAATAATCATCAATATTTAGTTTCAATGCTATTATTATTTTAAAGATAATCCTAATCAATAATTACACTGTGATAGAATCGACAACCTTTTTTTGTAACAAGCTGGGCACCCGGCTGGAAAACCTAATTCGAGTATGCTGAATTGAATGGTGCTAGCCGTTGTTCTAGGTAGGCGCTTTTTTCAAGAGATTTGAGGTTCGAAGGTTATAGGCCCAAAAACACGCTATTTTTGTCGTTTTTACCATTTATTGAATTTAAATTGATCAGATATTGATCGTTTTAATAACATTACATAAAATAGAAACCATTTTTTATAAAATAATTGATTTGGTCAATTACAACACGATTGTCCATCATTTGTTCACAAAAAAGTGGCATTTTTATCAACATACTCAACCATCATTTCCTGATTCTTCTGTATCGTCTGCTTTGTCTTGTAAACTCCAACAAATGTCGCCTAATAGAGCATGTAGTTTCTTTCCACTGTACCAATGTCTAAGCCTTGCCGTCACTTGATGGAAACGTTCGCCATGCTCATCAGATTCAGCTGGTGATTGTTCAGAGAATTTTTCTACATGACAATGCAAACAATGAATTTTTAATGATATTCGAACATTTATACGGTGGAAAACGGTAAGCATTGCTTCAATAAGTATGCGCCAATTTCCGTACCAATTTTCATCCCACCGCGGAAAAATGCGACGCAATTCATCGAATGCATTTCCTTCTGGATTCAATACTTTTATGAAATTTTTAACAATTCCTAGTTTGATGTGGAGCGGTGGTAGCAGTACTTTTTCGGTTGATACAAGTGGAGTCTCAATAATATTGTTTCGTCGCAATCTAAATTCTTCACGTAGAGGGCAGTTACGTTCTTGATATTGATCTCCAGCAAAACGGGTATCCCATAAGCAGATGAAGCACATATTTTTGGTGTATCCCGTTTGCATTCCTCTCGAAAGCGTTATTACTTTCAAATCGGTACAAATCTTCCACTTATGTTTATTGTATTTCGCATACTCGATGATTTTTTTCCATGATGCATAAGTTTTCTTCGTGTCAGTGCTCAATTGGTTACGTGGAGAAGAACTGCCTTCAAACTGCTTTTGGAGGAATCGATTAACAATCGTTAATCTTTGGATTTATATTCATGGTCATTGTTGATATCAAACCACTGATATCAATGCAGACAGCAAGTGAATTATTCTCAATGGATCTGAAAAAATTCGTAAAATGACGATGACGACTGATTGCTCCGTCTATCCGAACATCTGGTGCCAAAACGTTTACTTGTTTCAAATCTTTCGCCAAAAGAATTGATTACCGCTGTGATATAATAATATCCTAACATCAGAACTTCCATATCGTAATTTTAATTGGCCAAATCAATTATGTTTTTAAAACAAATTTCTATTCGATGTAATGTTATTGAAACGATTAATATCTGATCGATTTCCATTGATTTAAATTCAATAAATGGTAAAGAGAATGACAAAAATAACCTCTTTGAGATCCTTAGGCCTATAACTTTCGAACCTCAAATCTGTTGAAAAAAAGAGCCAAAGAACAACGGCTAGCACCATTGAATTCAGCATACTCGAATTAGGTTTTCCAGCCGGATTTATTTATTGTTCATGCGTACACGGTTGTTATATTATGTATTGTATGTATTATAGTTTGTATTACATCTATTCACAGTTATAGTTATATTAGTTTATGGTTTGCTCCTTTAGTCTACTCCACTTGTATTGTTATATTAGCTACTTTTTGTCTTCAAATTAAATCTTAGCTCGTCACCGGAGGCAAACTATCTCCATGAGTCTCTGGTAGAAGATATAGCAAGGCAATAGGGACTAGCACCCTTTTCAAATGTCTATTTTCTGTTTTTCAGTTTGTTGTGATTTTTGTTAAGCCGTTAGCGTTGCAATTTGGAATCGAAGTATTAATATTTTGATCTGACCACAACAATTCAGTTGTGGTTCTAATTATCTTTCATTGAAAATCAATATCATTATTATTGGCAATTATAGTATTCAGAAGACTACTTTTCCTAGATGAAAAAGTTTTTAGCACACTGAAAGAATATTTTATAATGCTATAAGCAACATTTGGCAATCTAGTAGTAATTTTTTTGTCGAGAGCATTGTATTTTACATTTCAGAATTTATTCAGAATAGCATTCCCTATGGTGTATTGTACGTATTGATTTCGATTTTTTCATAATGTTCTTTCACTCGTATAATTTACTTGCTGTTTATCTAGTTCCTATTTCTGGAAGTGTAAATATCGTTACCTAAAAAATGGTTTAGTATATTTATTTACCAAACAGTAGCTTGCTGATTTTCACGAGTTTTCAATTAAATCAGTTTTTCTACGGTGTTTGTGCTTTTCTGAAAATCAATGCTAGTACTAAAATAAAACAAACAAACAGTTTTGTTGTTGTTGTAACTCCTTTGTTATTTTCATTTTATTTAGTCGGCTCTAAAAAAATACTAGCACATAAAACTGCTACAGATTTTATAGGTGTTAAAATCGAATGCTTCTAGCTCTGTTTATGTTATTTGGTGTGGGATTCGCCTCAGTGATTTTCTAGTGTTTTCTTTAAAAACTTTATCTTTAAGGATATGGATAGAAGGAAATGGTTGATAAGCTTTATTTTGAGAATAGTATTATAGAAATTATTCTAGCGGCCGTTAGAAAAATGGGTAGGTGGTATTTAAACATGTTGTCATTAGTTTAATTAAATATAAAAGTAACCGGAGGAAAAATTTTAAAAATATGATACAAGCTCCACAAAAATGTATTTGAATGTAACTAGGGCATATAGGGAGCTAGGATGACAACTTTATATTATTTAACCTTAGTGTATTTGCTATAGAAAGGTAATGTACCGTCTGTCTACCAATCTATTTGAGTACTGCTTGTTAGTAATTATTATACTAAAATGCTTGCGGTTTGCTTAACCATACGAGGGAAATTAGCAATTTAGTAATATCATTGTTATTTACATTAATATTCATAAATGACATATTATACATAAAGTAAAGTCAGTGCTATTTACCAAATCCAGAGAATGAAATATGAGTTGTTAATAGTTAAACAATTTCAAAAGCGCTTCTAAAGATTGTTTTTTAACACTTTTCTATAACTCATAAATTACTAATTCTACTTCTAGCAATGTAATTAACTGAAGATAAGTATACCACAGAGAAATGAAGTATAGAAATTTATTTTTCGCTGCAACGCACTGCTTCATCTTTTAATTGCAATGCACTATAAATACATAGCCTAAATTTTAATTTCAGATTAATTTTTTAATTATTTAAGACTATTACTAGAATTTATCTGTTGCAAATAAGATTTTTAACGCCTGCTATTCAAAAGAATAAAAAATTAAAAACATATCTATTTAAATTTAAAGAAGAATCGCTGTCATACTATAATCAAATCAGATAACTTGAAGAAAAATGCCACGATTGATTAATTGAAATTGAAATAAAAGGTACTAAATGCCAATGAATTAAGAAATGATTCAGAATGGAAAAAGATTCAAGTGATAATTTAGAGAAATATAGAACAGGCATTAATCACTGTTTAAAGACTTGAAAAGTAAATTCAATATTTATTTAATTTCTACCTCCATGCTTGGAAGAAAGGTAACATAAAGTAAATAAGCAAACAAATGAAAAAACTGGATGCGCTCAATTTGAAAATAATTTTTTTTAATCCTTATTTAACAACAGCGTAACGAATGATGCTTTAACGATTACAGTGTAATTACATAAATGTGATTTGTACGTAACTGCGTAATGCAAGCAGTATCTAATAATTTGTGTGGGGTTTGACCTAGTAATAGTCCCGCAGAGATCAAGCATGCTATGTTATTACTATTACTACTGGAATCATTTGACTACTTTCTGCGGATTTCTTTGTTAAAAATATTTTTTAATTAAAATTTACATTCGCTAATTAATCCTAACAAACCAAGTAAGGTATCGGCATTTTAAATATCGCAAAAAACATTGAAATTAATTAACTTACTGACCCTTAGAGAGGTAAACCAAACTTTTTGTAAAAGAACTCCATCGAAATTTTTTCCACGTAAGAAAGGAAGTTTTTAGTTCTGTTGGGTAATTATTTTTGTACAGATTCTTCATAGCAGGGTTATTTTCCTCGATTCTATTAAAAATCCACTTATGTAATTTAATTACCTTAACCGCTCGTTCCAATTAATTAAAAAAATTGTACGAAGAGAATTTTGTTTTAATTAAATGGAAAAAAACAAATCTGAGTTTGATAAATTGAAGCGTGCATTAGAGTTCTAAATATGTTTATGTATACCTATAAATGACTGAAATTAGCATTCTGGCGGTTTTACGATATCCATTAAAAGCAACTTCAATGTACTGGTAAACTCGTAAATTCCAGATCAGTATAGATTTTGAAAAACTGTCCTATTAAAAGACAAAGATATGTTGTAGAACAGTATTTCTGGAAAGTGACTGTTTTGAAAAGATGTTTATGTGGATATTCACAGAAGCGGATTCAGGTTTGATTGTGCCCTAGGCCTATTTTGATATGGCGCTCTTTTTGTTTTTGGATTGAGAAGTTTCCTGAATAAAATTGAAAACAACTTTTCAGTCAAACGGAAATAGTTTTCTTCGAGGCCTGCAAAATATGCATTTGAAGCGTCAGTCCATGGCTTCTTCATTGAACCTAAATTTTTTCAGTTTGGAGACCAGATGAAAATCGGATGAGTAAGGGGAATGGCTAACAATTTCGAACTTCAACTCGACTTTTTTGTTGAGCAATTGCAGTTGTATGAACTGGTGTATTACCTTCGTGAAACAAGAATTTTTTTCTTTGACATTCCGGAATGTTTTTCACGAATTACTTGCTATTAGTTGTCTTAAGAGTGCTGAGTAGTATAGGCCTGTTATGGTTTTTGCTTTCTCCAGATAGTCAATAAGCAAGATGCCCTTAACACCCCAAAAAGAAACAGAAGCCATTACTTTTCCGGCTGACTGGACTGTTTTGCCTTCTTCGGGACGGATTCTCCCTGGCAACCCACTGTTTTGACTGTTCTTTGGTTTTTGAAATATAATGGTGAATCCAAATTTCATCCACAGTCAAAAATCTCCTAATCAAATCAACTGGGTTCTTTTCTAAACAACTGCAAACACCCAACTAATGTTCGAGCACGAATACGTTTTTGTACTGGAGTGAACAGATGCGCCACCCATCTTGCTGAAAGTTTTTTTAATCACAACTGTTGATGCAATATATTGACAACCCGTTCGTACGAGGTGCCCACAGCCTCGGTTGTTTTGTTTATCATCTCTAATGCGGCTTTGGAAGCTTTTAGACTTCTTTTCAGCCCTGATGGATCTTAAATTGATGGAAGCTGAACGCTCTGCTCGTCCGTTTGTGGAGTTGAGATGAGTTGGAAATTGGTCAAGTTTTTGAATTTGTGGACATCCTGGCAGGAAGTGCTTGGCGGAGGCTTTTGTAATGATGGTTGGATATTGGTCGATTGCATTTTAATAGTGAATGGTGGCTGACGACCCCAGTTGGTGACTTCCATACTATTCACCATACCGGGCGTTACTGCACTGTTCGATTCCAGGTCGACTGTCTCGCTTCACACCTGAAGCTGGAATGACACAGCTTCAACTAATTCACGATCTTTTATTCGTCGATTATCTAATAAAGGGTTTTCCAATAAGAGGTGTTATTTTGAATAGCCCGCTATTTCGGTAGATGTCACTTTTGAAGCTATCATTTTTTGACATTTGACAAGTAGAAACTACGCCATTAATAAATATGGAACGATACACGCTTCAACAACGCATTGAAATTATTAAAATTCACTATAAAAATGGTGAAAATTTGGCAGAGACGGTTCGTAAAACTCGAACATTTTTGGGTCACCGTGAAGCACCTTGTCGGACCGCAATACAGAAATTGGTGAAACAATTCGAGCTCTTGGGACAAGTTAGTGATGTGAAGAATAAAACCCGTGCACGTCGCTCAAGAACAGCCGAGAATATTGCTGTTGCAGCCGAAAGTTACGGTGACTGGATTGCGCTATCGAGAGATGATTAACGATTTTTTATAGCCGGAATTGGATGGTGTTGATCTGGACAACGTTTACTTTCAACAAGACGGCGCTACGTGCCACACAAGCAACGAAACCATTGATCTTTTACGGAAAAAGTTTCCGGACCGTGTTATCTCTCGAAGAGGTGATCACAATTGGCCACCGAGATCTTGTGATTTAACACCTTGCGACTTCTTTCTTTGGGGCCACGTGAAAGAGAAGGTCTACGCCAACAGCCCAGCGTCGATTCAAGACCTCAAAGATGGAATTCGTGAGGCTATCGAGGACATAGGGCAGCCACTTTGCGATTTGGTTATGGAAAATTTCATGAAAAGGATATTGTCCTGTAAGCGTGGTCGTGGTGGTCATTTGCCTGATGTTATTTTCCACTATTAACGGCATACCTTCCTCTTTATAATGAAATAAACATCCGATCATTTATACTAAAAAATGGCACTTTTCTTTGAATATCAAAATAACACCTCTTATTGGAAAACCCTTTACTATATCTAGGATCCTGTTAGTGATTTCTGGAGTAGTCGCAGATTTTGGGCGCCCTAAAAGAGGTTCATCAATTGTGTGAGTATGTCCACATTTGAATTCAGACGTCCAAAAACTTACGGTGAAAAACGATGGGAAGAGTAGCCAAGAACAGAATCCAATCTGGTTTTAACTTCTGTGGCTGTTTTGCCAACCAAATAAAAAATTGTTCTCCACAACTGAAAAATCACGAAATACAAACCCATCCACGGTTATCAAAAAAGAACCAAATGACAGATGAATTTGATCTTTTTTATATGAACATCTGAAATACCAGCCTACTTGCTGATGTAAAATAAACTGAATTACGGTCACCATCTATGGTTGATTCCGGAAACTTTTCAATCTAGCCCGTAATAATAAAAATATATAAAAGCAATTGCTGTAGCAAAAGACAAAGAGTTGAGAAAAATCTATTCAATTTTTTTATATGTTTATAATTCCCGAAATTTGCAATTGGTCAATTAATATTTTTTTTATTTCAATAATTAGATGCTTAACTATGTTAAGGTATAATTTTCCGGTGGAAAAAATATTTTTGAAACATCTCTAAAATTGTTTCATAGAGTCACCGGGAAACTCCTTAAATTTCGAATCTTTATCGTCTCTCACATTTTGTTGCCACTCGAATTTTATCGCCCGACGCCCGGCTGCACTAGCCTAAGCCTAAATCCATCACTGGATATTCATTAAAAATAAACCAGAAATTGTAAAAATCCTTCAAAAATTGCTTTGCAGTTGTATAGTTACTGTAAATTAAACTCAAGAGTCCTTTAAAATATGGCTCCTTGCACCTGTAGGAGCAATCTCTACAAATAGCTAGAAAAATGAATTTATTGTAAAAAATATAGGTTAAATGGTTTATGAATTTTTAATTAAGAAAACGGACATTAGCATGGTAAGATCAGAGAAGAATAAAAAATATTTAAATTTATCACAATCAATTAAAAGTAGTAAAGGTACGTCGAAAACGATGGTAGATCCAAACATTAAATGCGTCAAAAAGATGTACCGCCCACGTGCAAGATAACAAGAAAGAGAACAGGACAGCTAAAGAATGGCTTAATGAGAACTTTTTATTCTGAATACCGAAAGCAAAAAGTTTTGTTGATTGTACATTTGTTTTCTGTTGGCGTCAGCCGATTTTAATGTAAGACTAGATGAACTGCTAGCTAATATACATGCTTTAACAATATTGTTTTCCACTGTGAAAATTGCGAGTAACTTCCACCGTTCGACTGTATTTAATCCATAATCCATAATAATATAAGATTTTGTGAGAGTAATCAATTTATGCCAATCTGATCAACTTTATTCTACAATGATGAAAATGTCCAAACTTGAAACAAAGCTGCGACTTAATCTTTATTTACATGAACTAGCGATTTTCTCTTTGTTATAAAAATTAAAGCTATAATTCTCTGTGCTTATTGAAATATAAAAAAAATTCGTTTTTCCTGAATCATGTTTTTGAAAAACACCGAATACACTGAAAAACCTTTTGTAAACAGTAGGTAGTCAAAATTATAGTAAAATCTTAAGTCTCATGCATTTAAACGTAGAAAGGAATTTATTTCGTATCATATTTTCAAACAATGTTTAGCCAAAGTTACAATAAGTTCTTTAATTCTCCATTAAAGCACAGAAAGGTTGTTTGTTTCAAAGATTGTGAGCACACAAGAAAGCTTTTCTAAATTGTGTTTCAAAATAGTCAGAATCTTGATTTTTATGGAATTGGAGTATGGAAAAACGTTTGTTTTGTTTTATTTTAAAGATACTGTTTGCACAAAGAATCTTTTGTAAACAGTGTGTGTTCAAAGTTATAATAAAGTCTTGAGTTTCATGCATTTGAGCATGGTAAAGAATTTATTGCTTTATAATTATTATTTCAAACAGCTTATCAAAAACATGAGAAAAGTTTTTTAAATAGTGTGTAGTCAGAGCTAGAATAAGGCATGAACTCAAAATAATATGATTGTAACACTGATATAATAATAATCAGAAGATAACCAAACGAAAACATTATCCAATTGTTTTTTCACGTCTAAAACGTCTAACTTTCCCTCTAATTGTTGTAAGAGAAATTGCGCAGTTTCCTTGGTAAGGATTATATTAAAATTTTAAAGTTTAGTAGCCAGTTAAGTGATGAAGAGAATGTTGACCACGATATAGGTTTGAATCAAACTGTACATATAGACGATGTTGTCAAAACTTTAGAAGTGCATACCGTTTTACCAGTTAGTGAATTGCAGTCCACAACTTCGGCTCCTGCTGTCACTAAAAGTGGAGCAAAAAAACGAAAACTATGTGAAAATCAATCAAATTGGAGAAAACAAGAGCCAATTTACACCAAATTTGAAAATACCCCATCATCTACATCCACAGTTTCTGTAAATGATGAAGGAAAGCTTGACGATTTTAAAAATCATTCTCCTACAAAATTATTTGAAGAGTTTCTTGATGATGAAGTCTGTAGCTTAGTCGTTACTGAGACCGTTCGGTACGCATCACAAAAAAACGAAACATTCATTTTTTCTACAGAAGAACTAAAAAAGTTTCTTGGGGTTTTACTACTTTCAGGTTACAATCCGCGGCCTTCGGAACGAATGTACTGAAGCAAAAATGAAGATGCTTCTTGCTTCATCGTAAAAAATGCATTTTCTAGAAGCAGGTATGCTAAAATAAAAAGTTTCCTTCATTTTCAAAATAACAAACTAGCTAATAGCAACAAACATGGCATAGGGTTCAAGATACGACCACTACTAAAAACAGGATCAATGCTAATTTCAAAAAAAATTTGGCTGTTGATGAAATGATGGTGCGATATTTTGGAAGATGTAGGCTAAAGCAATTTATTAAAGGAAAACCCATACGATTCGGCTTTAAATTCTGGGCTTTATGTGGACAGTCGAGTCGGGATTTTGCTACAATTTCGAATTATACACAGGAAAAGATGCTAAAATCTCCAATGAGCTAAATCTAGGTACAAGAGTTGTTTTGAATATGTTACAAGGTGTGCAAAATCCAACGAATCACATAGTCTTTTTTAACAACTTATTTACTAGCTTTGACCTTTTGATCTATTTGGCTAATAAAGGGTTTCGAGCAACAGGGACTGTACGATAAAACCGACTTCAGAATTGCACAGTCAGCTACTTTAAAAAAGAAACCAAGAGGATCCTTTAATTACCGTTTTGACAAAAATGGGGAAATACTTATTATAAAATGGAACGACAACATGTGCGTCACCATTGGAACAAATTATGATCAAACATTTACTCTAAATTCTGTGCATCGATATTCAAGAAAAGAAAAAAAGAAGGTATCAGTTTCTCAATCTTTGGCAATACAAATCATACAATGCTTGTATGGGAGGTATGGACCACCATGGTTGGTTATCAAGCAAATATGAAACACATATTCGAGGGAAAAAATGGTATTGGCCACTTTTCATTGGGATATTGGATATAGCTTGTGTAAATTATTGGATTTTATATAGACAAATGCACGGACCAAATTCATTATCATTACTGGAGTGCAGAAGATTTGTGGCAACTACGTTTTTGAAGAGGACTTCCGGGGTAAATCGTCCTAGTGCAGCTACTTTCTCTGGTAATTCAGTTCCTGATCTGCGTTTTGACAAAATTGAACATTTCATTGGAAAGAAGGAAAAACAACGAAGATGTCGATCAAAAGACTGTAAAGTACTCCACGTACCTACTGTTTGAAATGCAATGTGACATTATCTGTTCAATGTTTTATAGGAAAAAGTTAGATAAACTTTTTGTTTCTAATTCTTTTTAGAGCAGCTATTTAGTATTTGCTTTAAAAATTAGGCAGTCTCTCTTCTCTGGGCGCTAATGGGTTAAAAATATATTCATAACCAGGTTATGTTACATTTCATAAAGAAAAAACATCAACGTTGCAAAACCTTAACAAGGCAATAAAAAATGTGTATTATCTTACGCAATAGGAGTACATAAAAATACTATTATAGTTGTAGAAATAACATAATGAATTGTATAATCGTTTTTATGCTGGTTTATTAATGTTTCGGATATTTTACATTACATAAATAAATTTTATTTTAGTACGCACAATATACGTTTATTCTTACTGCAGCCATCTTGATTCTCTTCTTGTGTGTGTGTTTGTTCCGAAGCGCAGCCACAGATGGCGCTCTAACACAATAAATTCAAATATTTAAATTTAAAATATCTTAACATAACTCCCCCACGTTGAACGGGGAAACTAAAGTTCAACAACATAATACAATACAGATAAGTAATATCAATAATAAACAAAGGTAAGTAAATGAATTACAATGATTACAAAAATATCAAATAAACTTATTTTACAGCATAAAACCACTTTCATTAATTACTTGGTAATGGAAGCAAACATAAGTTCTGAATGGCCCGTTTAATCGTCCCATGTGGAGTCTTCACAGTCACTATCCGTACAAGACCGTCGTTGCCACTAAGGAGTTCTGTGATTCTTCCAGTAACCCATTTACACGGAGGTAAGTTGTCTTGCTTGACTAGTACTAGTGAACCTAACTGTACTTGATCCGAAGATTTGATTTTCCACTTGTTACGGTGTTGTAATGTGGCAAAATAGTCCTTAGACCAGATTTTCCAAAAATCTTGATTTAATTTCTGAAGCAATTGTAGTCTCGATAATTTATTGATTTTGATGTCCGCCAAATCTGGATCTGGCACCATGGTTAATGGCTTTCCAATTAGGAAATGTGATGGTGTAATAGGTAAGAATTCATTAGGATCACAGGACATAGCAAACATAGGTCGGGAATTAAGTGTTGCTTCGATTTGCACCAAAACAGTATAGAATTCCTCAAACGTTAAATTAACATTACCTACCATTCTTATCAAATGATATTTACAACTTTTCACCGCTGACTCCCAGATCCCTCCAAAATGAGGAGAATTGGGGAATATAAATTGCCATTTTATATTATCTGTGGCACAGATTTTAGCAATCTCATTGTGCTCCCTAACTAAAAAGTCATACAAAGTCTTTAATTCTCTCTTTGCACCTACAAAATTAGTGGCATTATCAGACATAATTAAAGCTGGTTTGCCCCTCCGGGAGGTAAACCGGCTTAACGTTGCAATAAATGCTTCAGTAGTTAGACTTGTTACTGGCTCGAGATGTATTGCAAACAGACATAACCTTTATAAAGTTTGCACCACGACCTGTCTGAAACTCGATTCCATGACATTCCCAAAGTTTTTATTGTTTCATCATTATTGAACAGTATTTCAGTACTACAGTCAATCTGATCTTGATTTATTAAAATCTCAACATTATTACTTGACCACTTGCGTAATGGAAAACCTGCATCATTCAATATTTTCGAGACATCATTACATACAGCTATCGCTTCCTCCCTTTGATTAAACCCTGAAATTAAATCATCAACATAGAAGTCATTAGCACTGACCGGTGAGGCTTGCGGGTAACTGTCTTTAGTATCTAATGATGGTTGTTTTAAACACCGAATAGCCAGATGTGGTGCTGATGCAGTACCATACGTAACTGTTTTTAGGGTATAAGCTAACAAGGGTTCATCGGGGTTGAACCTCCATACTATTTGTTGTAACGGACAATCATCAGGATGTACTCAAATTTGTCTATACATCTTGGTAATGTCAGCGAACACTAGATATTTATACTGCCGAAATCTAATAAGTATATTTACAATATCATTTTGACACGGTGGACCCTTAAATTGGATATCGTTCAGGGATAATCCTGAAGTTGTCTTTGCCGACCCATCAAACACAACCCTTAATTTTGTTGTTTTACTTTCCGGACGTACTATACCATGATGTGGCAAAAAATAAGATATAGTCAATTCATCAATATTTGACAATGCCATATGTCCTAGATCCACATATTCCTTCATAAATTTGCAATATTGATCTTTAAATAACTCATCAGTTTTAAATCTCCTTCCTAAACTCAAAAACCGCTTTATAGCATTTGCCTTGGAATCACCTAACTCATCTCTAGGAATTTTCAAAGGAAAGTTAACCATAAATTTACCATCTTTGGTGTGAGACAAATTTTTTATAAATTGCATTTCACAAAGCTTATCTTCCTGACTAAATACGGGTGCATCAGAACTAACTTCTTCTAAAGTCCAAAACTTTTTATTTGTAATCCTAGCTAAATTACAATAATTCTTAAAAAGGTTCTGATTAATAACTCCTGACGCTATCCACCCAAACACTGTATTATGTAGGATAGGCATATTTTTCCCCAATGAGATTTGATTTGTAAGCAATAATTGCCAAAAAAAGACCTGCTCCTATTACCATATCTACACCCTTCGAAATATTCAAGTTTTTATCAGCTAAATCAATTGTAGATGGAATTTCCCAAGCAGATATGTCTATTGTGTTCAGAGGAACCTTGCCAGTAACTTCACCAGGCAATATTAAACATGAAATTTTAGCTTTATAATCTGAAACCTTAGATGAAATATTTAAAGTACAAGAAAACTTTAATTCTGATTCTATTTGGTTAATTCCAACTATCGAGATATTGGTTTTAATTTTCGATACATTTAATTTTTGTGCAAAATGTGCTGTAATTAGATTGGACATAGATCCACTATCTAATATAGCCCTACAATCATGCCTATTTCCATTCTCATCAGTAACAAATAAAGTAATAGTTGATAACAATGCCGAATCACTAACCTTTTTATTTGCAAACAAAGAAACTACATTGTTTGTTTCAAATTTGTCTTCTTCACTAGCATATTCTGATCCACTAGTTTTATTTTCACCTTTTACTTCCCAATGAAGTAACACATTATGCTTTTTAGAGCATTTAGAATAAGGAGTTGACTTACAATTCTTACTCCAATGTCCCACACATAAACAATTCATATACAATTTTAAACCTTGAACCCTTTTGGTTCTTTCAGCTACATCTAGCCCTGAGAATTCTTTACAACTATATATGAAATGATCCCCTTTACAAAAATTACACTTTTTGTTAGGTTTTCCCTTATTCATACTAAACAAACTTGCACAATTCTTATTATTGGAAAATTCTTTGTTTTTACTGGCATGATTTATTTCTAACGTTTCTAACAAATCTGATCTTTCATTTAGAAATTTCTTTAAATCATTTAATGTTATATTATCTCTTGACCCTTTTAACTTTTCCCATTCTTTTACTGTTCCTTTATCTAATTTAGAAACTATTAAGTGAATTAGAATTGCATCCCAGTACTGCACTGGTTGTTCTAAAGCCTCTAAAGACCTTAAATGTCTTGACATATTGTCAATTAATCCCCTAATACCTTTAGCAGATTCTTTTACAACAGTTTGTAATTCAAATAAAGATTTAATGTGATTCTGGACCAACAACCTTTTATTGTTAAACCTATCACAAAGCAAATCCCATGCAACAATATAATTTTCAGCTGTTAAATCTATTGATTGAACAAGCTTTAAAGCATCTCCTGCCAAAGAAGCTTTAAGATAATGAAACTTTTGTATATTTGCTAAACCATAATTTGCATGTATAAGCGATTCAAAAGTTTCCTTGAATTCTAACCACGAATTCAAATTACCATCAAAATTTGGTAAATCAATAATGAGAAGTCTTATTTGCTGCAACTGACTTTGTTGCACATTATAAACTGATTTGTTAGAACCAGCCCCTGACTGAGAGACATCCCAGTTTGCTACCTTTTCATATTTATCTAATAATGTTTTAGCCATCGCTAACAGAAAATTAAAGCTAGATCCACTATCTAGTGCCTAAATTGATTTATAAAATTCTAATCCAATAATCTTTATTTCAGATTATCAACATTGAATACTACATTTGAAAAACAAATTGAAGCACACTTCAATATCAAAGGAAAAGAAACTTACAAGGAAATATTTTTCAGCTTGCCATGAGGTTCCATTCCATTCCATAATCTGCTAATGTCTTCTCTCATCCAATCCATCCGGCTCGAAGGACCATGTAAAAATAACAATGAATTGTATAATCGTTTTTATGCTGGTTTATTAATGTTTTGGATTTTTTACATTACATAAATAAATTTTATTTTAGTACGCACAATATACGTTTATTCTTACTGTAGCCATCTTGATTCTCTTCTTGTGTGTGTGTTTGTTCCGAAACGCAACCACAGATGGCGCTCTAACACAATAAATGCAAATATTTAAATTTAAAATATCTTAACAATAGTAAATGCAAAGTGTTTACGTTGTTTAAAAAGATGAATTATAATTGTAAATTGCAAATTTCAGAATTGTATATTTTTATTCTTACCTAAATTTGTAAAATATTATGTTTTCACATCTGTGGATTCTTTGTAACCTGGATATTGCCATATTTATTGTTGTGTCAACTAACTTAAAATGTATAAAAATAGGAAATTTGAAAACTTACTAAACAGTATTATCATTCAATTGGTTTTACTCGCTACAAATGTATTAGCTGCTCTAAAGTCTTTCAATTAAGCTTAATTGGTTCGTGGGACTGTGGACCAGGCTATACATAAACACCCGAGGTTAGCCCTAAAAAGCTAATCTCACACCATAAGGTTTGGGACACTCTCCGAACTTTGTTCAATGTGTAGCCAAAATTATAATTAAAGCTTTAGTTTCATGCATTTTGTTGCTCCAGAATTGCTTTGCTGAATATCACTTTTTTTTACAAAGACGAGCTGTTTGGCATTGTATTGTTTGCTAAGTGTTCAATAAACGATCATCTTCTAAAGAGCAGATTTTTGGTTTCGTTTGTCTCATCCGAAAATAACACTTAACAAGCAACTGTGTCACCAGCTCATCTTTATAGAAAGATGATATTAAATCAACGAATACTGGGGCAATGAATTTAGTAAGGTAAGATGATGTAAATTTTTGTATTCAGTGATCCAGTTCTACTCAAATCAAACCAATATTTTTATTTTATGTTGATTTTGCTAAACATCTAAAAGTAATGCAAAGATAGTTAAGTAGACAATGACCTTCAGTAAGTATACTGCTGGATACAAACGTACCCTCATACAAAAAGTTCATTTCCATCTAATTATTTATTTCATAAAACGGAACCCGCGGAAAAACCTTTCTTAAATAGCGTATAGTTAAAATTATAATAAAATCGTGAGTTTCATGCATTTTAGCATAGAAAGAAGTCTATTTCGTTCTAGTCCCTTTTATCACAGATACACATGCTTTATTAGAGGTAGTAAATAAAACTTTGACAACGTATTTGTGGGAATATTCTAAGTAGCAACAGAACATTGAATGATTTTATTGCATATTTTAGATTTTCAGACTGTAGTGGTCGATACGAGTGTTTTGTATTCAAATTAGATGTAAAACTACTTTTAGATTATGTTATCTACCTGGTGGTAGGTGTTGATGATGACAAGTTACACGATTGTGATTGCAGTTTTGCATTAATAATAAAATATGCTGTAACTAAACCGATTATTTTAAGTAGAGTTTAAGCTGAAACAAAGCAATTACTTATGTTCCTGTAAAAAATATCTAGTTACAATAAAAATTTAGAAAAAGCAAATATTCAAGGATTAAAAATATAAAATGTAAATTAATATCTTTGTGGGACAACAAAGATTCGGTATTGTATACACACAAAACAATAACTGTAAAATTCTAGAATTTTTATTTTTTCGTTATTGAATACATTTAAAATCCCTGGAGGTCGTTGGAATACTTTCAGACAGGTAAATGAGATACGAGGCAATTTCTCACTTCTGAGATTTCACTAAGCTAACGACCAGGGTCGTTGATATCTTAATTTAAATTAAAAGCAAAAATTAAGAATAAGAAAAAAATACATAAATATACAAAGTTTAAGTGATAAATAGAACATAGAAAGTTGTAGAATTTGTTGAATGCAAAATACCAACGAAAACATAATAACATAGTAACGTTAACAACATATTCAATTTTTAATTTTAAGGCACTTAGATGGAAAAGTATAAATATTTTTGCGCGTTGTTGATTTCTTGGTTATTAATTATTTTTTAATTTCATTTTGTAAATATTTAAGTAAAAAGAAAATTAGAGTGAGTGTTCAAATTTATGGAATCCCAAATAATTTAAATGAATTTTGTTACTTGATTTAATTATCAAATTGTAACCTACTTTAAACGGAAATGCAGCTACGCCTACAAATTTTATAGAATGACATTATTTTGTATTGAAGTGGATATCTTATTACTAATGAAAATTAGTTTGTGGAAATCATTATACATGTATAATCTATTCTTATGGCATCAGGACTGATTAGATGAAAATTTGGAAACAAGAGAAGCAATCAAGCAAGCTTCTCAGTTTTCCAATAGCAAAATGTGTTTTATCTTAGAAAATTGAAAACTAAATGTAATTATAGGAATAAATTAATCATCACGTAGTATAATTTACGTTTTCGATAATATAAAATAAAATGTAATATATTGGTAATTTATAGGAAGCGGAATGCAATCAATATAAAGCACAGCATGTACTCAAAGAGATCAAAAACGTTATTGACGTAAAACCTCAATTAAGAGATATTGTTGTAACAGCAGAATATAAATTCCTCAAAGAACTTTCCGTAAATATTTTCTTCTTTCCTTTATGACCATATTTCCGTACTGTCGAGAATTCTCAATATTTCTGTTATTAACTCTAAAAACACGAGATGGACGTAAACCATTTTTATATTATTAAAGGAATTTTTAAGCTTTGGTGGAATATAAACTTGGAACGTATAATTTCTGTAAATAATATGGCAATGAAAAGCAGGGTAGCACACGGCAAATGTGTCTCATTACGCTAAGCGTACAGCATATAAATGAGGTTCCACGGCCTACTGACCGTGAATGTTTCGGACCAAATGACAGTTCAATTAATACGTTGAAATGCGATAATTTCGTCCGAGCCGTAACGTAGGTATAATATATAAGAAGTTGCAGTGGAATATTATTTTTGACTAAACTTATTTATTAGGTACACTCATTTAACATTATTATCTTAATTATTATTATTATTATTATTATTATTAGTCATTTACTAATTATAGCATTACATAACACTGTTGCTTTTATTACAGCTTCTTTAGTTTGTTGATTTTGCTAATTGTATTATTTGAAATACCCAAAACAATCATTTATGTAACCTTTAAATGATATTTACAGGATAAGCAACGCAGTTAATGATAAAAATAAAAACTACTCCCTAGAATATTATATACGGTGTGTCCGAAAAGTATGGAATATCCTATAAATCTCAGTAAATATGCATTTTATGGAAGAATGTGGGGCCATCTCAAAAATAAGATTTATGTCGATATCCCTAAAGATATTGCAACTCTAAAAGACCGTATTAGAACAGAGATTAGAGCTATCACACCAGAAATGATTCAAAATGCAGTAAACTAACCTGAAAGACGACTTTATCATTTCCAAGCTGTAAATGGTGCACACTTTAAACACCTTCTATGAACTGTAGCGTGTAGTAATACAAAATTTTCAATTCGTAACAGATGAATATTGAAATAAACTTTTAAACAATTTTTTGCGTTTTAATCAAAATTTACTTATGCAAGTGTATCAAAGTTTTACATAATTGAAAAGAGAAAAACATTTTTTATTAAATGAGTACAATAAAGGGATACCTTCCCATTAAAAAAATTTGAAGCATTATTCGTTGCCCTTTTGTTTTCTTAAAACATAGTTATTTGGTATTACCCTGTAATGTAAAGCTAAACACTAAATAACTTTTATAGGAAACATTTTTTATAAAATGCATATTTACTAAGATATATAGAATATTCCATATTTTTCGGACACACTGTATAAATACAGGCGTGGTTTCCATAATAAAAGTACACTAAACTATTGATCTGATTAAAGCGGCCAAAAAAATTAAATTAAACCGGATCTGCTTAATTTAAAATAAAATTAATTTTGTGCAATAAATAAGGTATTCTAAGAGTGATCCTTGAAGTAAATAATCCCGGATCAACTGTCAAAGAAAGGGCTCCACGTTATAAATGAGAGCTTCTGTATCTTTTAAAGTATTGAAATGGGATTACGTTGCCCGATTAATTAAAAACAGTTTGTAGTCCTTTGAATGTCTCTGCTTGTTTTCGTCTTTACAACTGTATTTTAATAATAATTGCAATAACCTAATGAATAGCCTATTACCCCGTCAGTACTTCAAATAGGTAAAATATGATTGATGATTTTAAGTGTTTTATTCACTGACAAACAACAGTTTTGACTAATGTAAACATACGTAAACAAACATAAAAGGAACAGACAAAATTTACCGTTCTATATGTCCTTCTAAAACGTGTATGTTTTATAAATCATTTTTTAAAATACTATGTACATGAAAAACAGAGTATACCGACGGTTTGGAAGTGAAAGATAGCTACGTTTGTTTATCCAACTAATAGAAACCCTTTTTGAGGGAATTTATGTAGAACAGTAGCTAAATATCTAGTTATTTCTGTATTTTTAAATTAGTGTTTACCGCACGACGTGCTTGGAAAAGTGTATAAAAAATATGTAAAAAAATCCTTTTTCAATACCGCATTGTTATTGACTTTTTATTTTTTTTTCGACTGATCACTATGTCGGTGTTTACTTTCATTTAATTTTCTTTTTTAATTCTTAAATTTTCTTCTTTAACTCTTTAATTTGAAAAATATCTCAAAAATTTATCAACTGAAGATGTTGCTGCAAGAACGAGGTAAGTCCGGTAGACACGATTTTGAGTAATTTAAGAAAAACGTTTTTTTGCTTAAGACTTATTTAGAAAATTGTTCTGAACAATTAAAATATTTATTAGGCTTGTAGAATAATATACATAATCGATTCTAAAATCAAAATGTCGGAATTTTCAGTTCGAACTTACCTTGTTCTTGCACCAGAGTTGTCACAAATTAGCGAAAACGTTAAAAAACAGCAAATTTAATGCAAAAGAAGTAATTTATTTGTATTAGTTCTTTGTTATATTAGAAAATAAAATAAAGTAATGCTCTGATAAAGAAACAAACTTAAAAACAATATAAACACAATAATCAAAAGCTCCATCTTCAGATTCGCTGTTATCATCCGTCATATCCGTTTCGCCTTTGTCATTCTGAGTTATTTTTAAGCTTTGATAGTAAGGCATACAATCCTCTGATACATATTTACTAGCTAAAGTCATTACATTATCATATTTAAGCTTCTGCAGTGCAAACTGATCATCGTAAGCCTTATTTTCTGCTTCTGGAAGTGTAATAGGAAAGGACGCGTGCCTGTGTAATATCAAACCTAGAAAACACTGGAAAACCAGTCGATTGACTACATTGAACTTCTACACATCCAGATTGATAGAGAAACAATCTCTGTTTGGTAATGGCAAATTTTTGTTTGTTTTTGTCTGATACTACTTTCTTAAATTGCGAAGCGAGGACGTCAACATAGTTGAGTATCATTTCTTGAGTTACAACAGTGATTACACAACTTTTCGAAGACTTCTTTAGATGATTCACATATTCCAGCGGAGTAAAGATACATTCAACCTTACGCATATATTTTCCAGTTCTTCCAAATGAGAGATCGCACGGGAGAAAACTATGCCCCGGTTTACGTTGTTAAAATAACGCATTAGTAAGCTGGTTGTCTCATTTGGTGTTTTTTTCCCTGTTACTTCATCGTACACATAATAATGTGTATCATTTGACTTTGCTGAATAAATGCAAAAATTAAACATCCAATGTTGACGTAAGGAAAATGCATCACCACAAGGAATCTTCGGTAATGGCGCATTTTGTTGGAAGTCAACACACAGCGCATCTACAGTTAGATCAGTTTTGGCTGACTCCGTTTTTTTTCGGCAAGACTGCTAAAGAAAGTTTGTGCTTTGCTTTGATAAAGTCGTAGTTCTGTTTCTATTTATTTGAGATTCTCTTCAATCATAGTAGACTTCTTTCTATTTTCAAGCATATCACATTTCTGACGTGTCCGATCTTGGACGTCCAAAACGGTAGTTTGGAAAATTCGACTTAAAATAGAAAAGAAAAAAAAATCGTATGTAATTTTTGGTTTGAAATCTGATGTTTTTTTACGATTTTGTACTATCAGTATGTGCATATTAAGTTCAAACTTTGCTAGGTATAACTCATAGACCTTTTTTATATGTAGTTCAGATGAAAGGTAATACAGACCTAAATTTTTACTTCTACCATAATGCGATTTTCTCCTCTTTTATATGCATTGTTTTTTGTCACTGCCCTATTTTTGAGGTTATGTTACACACGCTTTACTATTCCGTTTTACCACATCTGTTTGGTGCAAGAACGAGGTAAGCAAGGACTTGCCTCTTTCTTGCGCCAAACAGCGATGGTGTAAAGTCCACAAATGTAAGTTATACAACCCAATATTCATCCAAAATACATCGTTCTTGCACCAATCGATCGGGCTTTTCAAATTTACCGTAATGGTATTAATAAGTCCTTTCGAACTAAAAGTGGACTTGCCTCGTTCTTGCAGCAAAGTCTTCAATTATGTTGTAGCGTTATAAAGAAACATTTCCCTGCATACATCGCACGAACTCAGTAAGCGGTCTTGGTTGTGGATAAAAAGATTAGATGCAGTTTAGATTTTACAACAGGGGAAAAATTCAATGATTTTCTTACTCATGCGATATATCTAAACCTTTTTGCTTTAATTTTGCTAGTCCTTGACGCAGTGTTAAGCCAGGAATCCGCAAAAACAGATTCACTAATTTTTTTTTAACTTTTTGGTCCAATTTTGCCTATCGAGACAGTTCCGGTAAATCGTCGACACTTTTTCCACATTATGTCGCTGCACGCTCTTCTGTACGAATGATTTCGACTTTCTCATGTATTTAGCAGCAACTGATTATACACATTTTTGGGATCTTTGGGTTGGGTGCAAAGGAACACAATTTCGTAGCGCGACGCGTACTTGCCACTCACAGCACTTAGCGTGTTTCTCTTACAAAAGATCAACGACAATTGAGTCTTTGTTGACAGTGTATCAAAGACTCACGAAAGATTTAGAGCGATACCTTTTACCAGCTGTGAGTAAAGCCGACCACGCTCTTCCTTGACTGACGTAGGTATGGTACACGAAAGTCAACTTTTTTTGTCTTTTAATGATCCTGTCATTTTGACCGATCCTTGCCAGTATCCGGCCACCGTTTCAGTCCTGGTTCAACCTGTCCTGAAGACCATAGGCACCTGGCTGGAACATTCGTCTCAACTCAAGGACCGATGGACGATCACAATTGTAGATTTTCGGGCTACCAAAGTTCCTATTACTACAATCACAACCGTCTCGCTGCGTTTGTCACTAAGATACACCAACACAACGCGCGCGGGCTGGAATATTGTTCTCAAGTACCGCCGATTATTGTAGTTAGTTGGATTTTATGTATTTTCTGTTTTCCAGCTGGTTCGGTTTACCAAACGTTGCCCAAAGTAAGTTAGTTAGTAAATAAACTTGAAGGTCATATACGTTTTAATTGCCACAACTACCATTGTTTTACTGAGTTTGTCTCCGAGTTTCACCACAATAGCACGCGACTATTCTACATATAATTTGTTCTCTTAGCGGCTCTGTTTACCAAACGTTTTCCAAAAGGCGCTATTAGTAGGTTTACGGATAATCAAAGTTTCCTTCCCACTGCGTTTGTCACCGAGTTATACCACTACAGCACTTATGAACAGAGGAATGATCAAGAAGTAACCACCATCAAAGTAGCATCTAGTCCGGTCAATCACATGTACTATCACGGCAAAAAACGGGATACACTTGTCTATCGATGCGTCGGTTTTAACAATATTTCTCTCTTTTGCATCAGGCTTTAAGGTGGATTGTCAGTTCAATGAATAAGTTACTAATCTTATCCCTTGTAATAGTTTGTAAATACCGCAACAAAAGGAGAAATTTTGTGAATAATACATTTAGCTTTAGTCGATATGGCTTGAAAAATCCTTTTTTGAATTGTAAATATTTTGGCAGTAAATGACATCATCAACTAAATAGTCCCGATAGTACATCGCTAGTAATATAATACCCTGCTGCAAGCATCTTTGTCCAATCTGCTATAATTAATCCTTTGCTATCAGGTTATTGTCACCACCTCTAATAAAACATGTAACTGATTGATTGATCCGCAAACAACGACTGCATTCATGATTGCTTGAAAATAGCATTTGCTTCTCTTTTTATCGGAAACAGGAAACAACCACGCCCATGAAATTTTCCAATCTTATTACGCAAGAATTATTGCGTTTTCAAGTTCCAGCTCAGACAAGTTATCTGAGTGCAAGACTAAACCCAGGTTCATATATCATGATTATTAGAGTTTTACTTGACTCACTCACAGAATTTTTGTTCGTTGGTTTTTTAAACTTCACGAAGCTAAACCCCAAGTGGTTTGGTAATTTAAAGCCGGTCCAAACTTTACGAAATGGTACAAGGTAACTAAAATAATATGATTTAATGGAATTTAACGACAACAGAAGGTTTTCATTTGAACTCACAAGTTGGGGAATAAATCCTCAAGAAAACAATCAACAATACAACATCCTGTTGCTTCAAGGGTCGACGCTACAATAACAAACCCTACTCACGCGATGAATGACCAATACGAGAAAAAACGTAATTCAGTTGCCGCTGAATTCAAAACACGAAAGTAACTCAACCTATAAAGATTAATTTATAAGGGTAATTGATGATTTTCGACCGTTATTTTACTTTTTTAATTTGAATTAGGAATTCTAAAAAATTGTCAAAAGAAAATAAAATTTTTATAGGCAAAAATAAAGAATAATAAAAAAAATTGTTGAATTGCAAGGAGTTACTAAGATTTCAAAGGTTTAATGTAACAAATATGCAAACCAGATATTAGATTCAATGATAATTTAAGAAAGTTAATTTAACAAAAACAATGATATGAACTTGCATTGTTTTTTTGTTGTTTCCATACCAACCTAAATTAATGAATTCTTGACGGGATTTCAAAAAATTTAAGCATTTATCGTATACAAAGTAATAACGAACCGTTACAATTGCTAGTGTATGAATGCGACTGACTTTTTTTAGTCTTGGATACCGTAAACCACTGTTTATTATTAGTGTTTTGTTCTTTTTAAATTTTGTCTTTCCTATTGACAGCGTACTACACATTGCAATGGCTATAGTTTCGAACACTTTGTGAAGTCTTCAGGTGTACCACAAGAAAGTTTTTTGGATTCTTTACTTTTTATTTTCTTCATTGATAATGTATCACTCTGAGTTTCTACTGTTTGCAGATGACTTTATAGCTTGCCATATAGTGAACTTGTTTATTGCATGTGATTTGCTACAGAATCAAGATAATATTTACAATTGGTCCTTGTAGAACAAGCTATTCTTTAATATCGATAAGCTCTACTAGGAGACTACATCTCATAAACAAGTCCGCTTTGAATGTAACTACGCTAGAAATGAGGAAGACTTAAAAGACAGTCAACAAATTTACAGATTTGGATGTTTAGTTCGATTCTCTCTTCAAAATTGCACATGGCTTCAGGTTGAATAGAGTAGCCTATAACTTGATCTCACCAGGAGTCCATGTAAAAGAATTTGATGTTTATTCTAATAGAATACTGATGTAACTTAATGTTCAATTTATAAATTAATATTATTATTTTTATTAAATCTAGACAAGTTGAGTTTATTAGTAGATCAAAATTGGAGTACGTATTAATCATTTGGAACCCTTTTTATATTACTCAGTCTTGAATTTGAGAAAATTACAGAACCGGTTTTAGTATTAAATTGAACTAATGCTATTAACAACTGTTTTACAGCTTCAACTCTTTTTAATTTGGTAGCACTTGAAACTAGTAGACATGAACATATATTAGATACATTTTTATTTGAATTCGTTAGTTTTCTAAATGATGCATCATTCCTACTTTTTTGTACCAGATCCTCATACATGATACTCGAATACTTTTACTTACCCTTGCCCTAAAACAAATGCGTATATAACTTCAGTTATATTAAAAATGATCAGAACAAATTTTTTTGTTCATTAATGTTTGTGCTTTTGATTAATTCCTTTTCGATTTTTTCAAAATTTTTAAATTATCAGGATTTGATCTTGGCTCCAGTGAAGACAGTTTACAGCAGTTATTAAGTTTTCCTACGTTGCAGAAAAGAAATGAACGCTTAAAAAAAGCAGAATTTACTTATATAAATATAAACTAAATGCGTTTTCAGATTTATTTGTGGTCCGTATACCACAGAAACGTGCATGAATCAGTCTTTACGTAATTATGTTTAATGCATACCATATCAACAAGCATAATTATACATATGAAAAAAAATCTATTGCCGTACTATAACTAAAGAAAAAAGTAAAAAATGTTTAAAAACTTTGTTTACATTTGCCGTGATTTAATTTGCGTCCTGTATATCATAGTCTTTAAAAGACATCAAAGTAATATTTTCTAGTATGCAAGGGTGTACAGTTTTGCATTGTCTTAACTTTAAATTTAATTAATTTAATTAATGACGGTTTTTGCTGCTAGCATTATAATAAAAGAAAATAGATACATCACGTCAAACAAAAGGTAAACTTTAGAAAGCACGTCCGGTTTGCATCGTAATATTTAGCTTAGAGAACTTGTTGTACATAATTAATTAACCCTACTAACTGTAATAATTACACCAGGAATATAAAGCAATCCCGAACACAATCATTCCTGAGGCTACCGCATGTAGCATAATAGTAATAATAATTAATAATAATAATAATACGATAATGCACCACGTTTCTTGCTTAACAATACCAGAAATTTCTATAAACCGATAAATTCTAACATATAGCACATAATAATACGTATGTAGTTATAAAATGAAGCTCAATTAATATACAAAATAAAAGTTTCGTCAACTTAAATGTGTTATGCATAAAAAGCAGTTTAATCCTGCAAAAGTTTCCAGTTACAAAGTAGCTTATCCAAGGAAACTAATTTAATTATTTCTAATACTATCAAGCTCCATTATTTCCCCAATACTTGGCAGTTACTAGAAAGTTATTTAGGTTAAGTAATGCGGACATAGCCGATACTTGATAAGTAGAATTCAAACGTCTTATCAGTAATTATGCTAACACGGCTACTAATGCAATTAGGATGCACTATCCTTAAATTAATAATTTACAGTTTAATGTTACCGTCAGTGTTTGATATAGACACCTTCGTGTATGAACTTACCTCAAACTAGGTAGGTTGTTTATTTGGGAGCAGATTAGAATATTATTGGAGCACCTGAGGCTGATTATCTTGTAAATCCTTTGGTCCCTTACCCTTCAAAATAAAAACTATCTCAAGGTTAGAATTTCTGTGTAAGTATTCTAACTCCAAACGCTAGAAGGGTTTTATGGCTTACATCTCTTAATTCCGAACAATATTTATTTAGCAATTAGAATTTGAGACTACCGAGTTGTATTATACAATTAAATACTTAAATAATGAGTATGCTAATGCTGGAAAGACACAACTAACTAATTTGTCGTTATTAAAGTAAATACTACAAGAAATAAGAAAACCTTAAAGGGGAAACAAAGGAATGCGTTAGGTTGTAAAGTGGTTAAAATACACGAAATTATCTGTTGATGTATAAAATTATATACACTGAGTACAACAAAGTATCTTTTACGTGCTTATTTGTAAAGCAAAGATTAAAGCTATTCACGATTAAAAGGACGTTCTCTTGACTAACTAGCTGCTTTATATCTTTGTTTTTTTGAATGTACATTAAAACAAGTAGGGTAGCAGGTAACACAAAGCTTTGCACAAAAGGAGGTGTGCCATTTTTGGTTTGTAGATTAATGGTGGATTTAAGTTCTATGTTAAACAAAATTTTACTAACACAGCAACATGATCAATGCAATTGAAATCTGCTCTTTGATAAACGATACATTTTATCGTATAAATCAGTGTATCAATCTGTTTTACTAAAAATCTGTCTGACAAAAAAGGAAACCTCAAAATTCCAGATGCCAAGTTAACTTTTTTAACAATCACATTCTATAAGTTAATGTGCTCTCAAATGCTACTTGTACTAGCTACTACATATGACATGATAGAGTAAACATCCAGGGATGTAACCCACAGGCACGTAAACTAAAAGTCTCTACACCCTCTTGAATCTTCTGTTGATTCTTAGTTCCAGCAATTGTTCCATTAGAGGGTTGGGATAATTCTTCATGGTTTCGTGATGTTTGACGGACCTTTTGTGCATGACTTCTTGCACTGTCTGGATTTTGAAGTCAGTGTTGGTTGTAAGATTTGACACATTTGACATTTACGATTTGTCAAAGTATTTCTGATTGGCATAGGGAGAAATGCAAGTTTCTTCCTATCATCCAATTCTTTGGCCTTTACATTTATTTGTTTTTTTCATGTTTTCTCCAGCTTAGTTTCTTGTCAATAGATATTTGGTTGCTTTCTTGTGTGATATCTCGATGTTGTTTAAAGGAATGTGTGTTGACTTATTCTAATTTACTGTAATTATCCATTTTTGCAACTATTGTTAGAGGCTATTTAAATGGTTCTGTTCAGGAGTCTTGATGACCTGAGAGGATTGCCGCGTCGTCTCCAAATATTCCTGTTGTTGTGTTTTGTATTATTGATAGATTGGAGGTATATCATACATACATAATGGGACCGAGTATGCTACCTTGTGGCACTCCTGAAGCAATGGGAAAGAAGTTAAATGTTTCTTCAATTACTTTAATTAAGAAGGTTCTTTCACTTAAATACGATTTTAAGATGAACAAGTAAGATGATAAATTTTCTTTATCTCATACAGTTTGTCCTAGGCTACTAGGATCATAGCCGCTATTGTTGTATGCGTATCAAAGGTTATGAATCAATAGTTAACAAAACTCGTACTGTAGAAAAACCATAGAAACCAACTAAGAATTAAAGAAACTCATATTAATAGCATTTTGATAATCTGAGATCATTTAATAACTACAAAAATACAAAAAATACGTATTTACAATAAAGAAACTTTCAGTAGTTCCAAATTATTTAACTCTCGCAAAAATACGAAGATTATACAATGTAAATTTACATTTACAATAAACGTTTAAATAAGACGCCTTCCTGAGCCAAACAATAGCCTAGACAATCGTAAAATCCCTGTCTAACGTTTCTTAATAATATTAGAGGAGTGACAGAGTTAATAACTTGGATAATTTTCTCTCTGAGCTCTTTCAACGTATGTGCCCTTGTTTCTTCGTGGCGATAAATAACATTTTTAATATTATGTTAGGAAAAGTATTATTAAAAAATTCCTGTACTTCCGCAGTTTCATGAGCGAAGCCATTTCTATAACCGTTTTGCAAAAATCCCTTCTTCTCATTTGATCTTCAGGAAATGATATTGTTGAATTTTCTCAATTTATAATTGTTTTCTTTCACAATTTTGCTAATGTCTAAAATCTCCCCTACGTGCCTAATTGCAGCACATACAGCTACCTGCTGATTCCTCCTTCGTTTTATCACGAACAGTTCTATCTTTATAAAGTTTTGGTGAAACGTACCTAAACCTTGCAAAATTCGAAATTATTTTGCTAATGGTTATAACCGACGGTGGATTTCGGTTTTCAAACACATTAACATGTAAATTGGTTATGTCACGATAAGAACTTTCCAAATAATGCCTTTTTAATACTTGTACTTTTTCTGTAATCCAATAAACATCAATTTTTCTGAGAAACTCAACAAAAACAATTACGTTTAGGTGTTAGCCCAGGCAGATAAAATGCCCATGTAAAAGCTGTTTTCCTGAAATAAACTGTTGCATATCCAGCTATGTAAATATGTATAATACTGCGGTTTTTTTATACGATTATTGACATTATCCTTTTTTCAACCTTTTTCTCGCTATAAATTAGAATCTAGACGTCTAGGACGGTTCCTTATAAAACTCTGGACGTGCAAATCTCTATGTTCATCTGGGAATGCAAACATAACAGCAAAGAACTCCGTTTTGTTACTTTTTTTCAAAACGAAGACAGCACGTTGTCTTCAGTTTGTGATGTAGAATTCAAATCTGAAGTCAAAATTTTAAAATTTTAAAAAATGCGGACAGACATACAAACAGACAGACAGACTTTGCAAATTTGGTAGCGACTCCAATCGAAGTTCGTTGAAAATTAATAACAACGATAACACAAGTCAAAGATTCTTTGACACAAGTAACTTGAGCTAGGACGTTTTAGGTCGAAAGTCAAGAATCAGCCCCTTCCAACAATGACGTGTACGAGTTATACGGGTCATACCGCGCCGGGACCGAATCACAAGTAATGCGTGTGTTGCAATAGCTGGGTGTGCAAGATTGGTGGGAGGCGAAAACCTAAAACGTCCTAGCTCAACAAGTAACAAAATCAAACTGTCAAGATTCTCAGATTGGCATATCCTCATGACATTCTTTTTTAATTTAGTCAAGCATACCTACTAGTTTTGTATTAAGCAGCAAGTTTCCGTTACCCCAAACAAGCTGTATTTTGTTTACTTTTAGTGATTTCATTGTTAACGATTGTCTCATAACCTTGGATATACATACAACAAACTGTATAGTAATCTAGGGTGTCATACTAGGTCGAATGCTTGACTGATGTCTAGGAAGGCAGCGGAACAATACTATTTAAGTTCTAATGCTACATTTATTACTTACACAATACGATGAACCTGTTGAATTGTTGAATGTGAAACCAATCTGATAGTCCGGAATCCACTTATCGGGAGACAAATCTTGGCTAAGTTTATGAAGTAATATTTTTTTGGGCAATCTGAAAATAATCGGCAGCAGAGCCAAGATAACTTAAGATTCACTTTTTTTTAGATGAGATAGATGTTAGTGACTAGTAGAAGTAAGACCCTTGCCTTATCTATAAAGTGAATTATCGACGGCCCCGTTTTCAAACAGTGGGATATCATTTTTATGCTATTATATCGTTGCGTGTGCCAACTTTCGTGCACGACGCAAAGAATTTTCTAGTTCCACTTTTTCTTTAGAAATGGACGAATTATGTGTATTTTCCAAATTAAAAAGGAATCCGTTAGCGTTAATCGGATGAAAATGATCTGCAAAGATTTGCACCGTTGCTTTTGAATTAGACACCAGCCCTGTATTGAGGTTATCTGGACAAAGCCTTCTGACTTTAATCAATGATTAATGCTGTTGCTCTGTCCTCAAGAAGAAAACAAAAGCCGCTGTAGACACCTTTGTGCCTCTTCAGACGGTTAATGATTTACACGTGGTCACATCTCAGCTGGTCAGCTGCACGTGGCAGCTGCTGTTCAACATGACGTTGGTAGAAGTAGTAGTAGTTGCAGTAGTAGGTTTTCCCTGGAAAATGGATGACTGTCAAGCCGCTCTTATTTTACTTACACTTACTTTGTGAAACTCCATGTAACAATACATATCATTATCAAATTAATATACAAGTTGTCACAATAACCAACCAGAAATTATGACTTTCAGTCTTTATCCAACACAAGTGCTTTGATTGATTCTAGAATAAATATCTTCCAGACTTTGTAAGAAATTTTAAATCTATTAGCAGATGTTGCATTTGAAGACGCAAACTACCAAAATCATGAGGTTGTTGTTTTCTATAGAACATTCAAAAGTATTGTTCTGCAAATCGACCTGATGATTTTAGACTCTAGTTAAGTAGGCATCCCTGTAACAATCAACATAAAGTTTTGATGTTCCCGTTAAGAGGCGATAAGACCAAACAAGGAATGAATGTGCATACGGGTTGCTCAATTTTGGAAACGGGCTAAGTTCAATAAAAATTTTACTTATTCTTGCCTATAATTACATTTACAATTTTGTCCAAAACCCAAATGAGTAAATATATACAGTGTGTCCCAAAAGCATGGAATATCCTATATATCTCAGTAAAAATGCATTTTATGGAAACATGTTTCCTATAAAAGTTGTTTAGTGTTTAGTTTTACATTACAGGGTAATACCAAATAAGTATTTTCTAAAAAACAAAAGCGCAACGAATAATGCTTCAATTTTTTTTCATGGGAAGGTACCCCTTTATTGTACTCATTTGATAGGGAATGTGTTTCTCTTTTCAATGATGTAAAACTTTGATACACTAGCATAAGTAAATTTTGATTAAAACGCAAGAAATTGTTTGAATAACGCTTAAAAGTTTATTTATTCATCGGTTACCTTTCCAGACGCGGTTTTTTAAATTTTCAATATCATCTCGTCACATTATGATCGGTGTGATACACTTTTGTTTGTTGCAACAATTGAATGCGTCGTAGAAATGTCAATTAATAACCGAACTGAAGCGAAAAGTTATTTGTTTAATTAATTTAAGCATGTTGATTAACGTGAGGATAACAAAGTTAAAAAAATACGACTTGCTATGGATCATTGCTCAGAAAGACATCTTATCAAAATTTTAATGATGCTGGGATATGGAGACAGAAGAAGAACACAGGAGGAAGTTTGCAATTTGTTTAATAACGTGCACCCCGAATACCATATTTCTCAGTCTACTGTAAGTAAAATTTTGCATAAATTTCGTGAGACGGGTTCCGTCAAAGATCGTCCAAAAACGGGCAGACCTAAAGCTCTAAATAATGAACGTGAGAATATAATGTTGGCTGTCCTGGAAAATCCACATGTTTCTGTTCGACAAATTGCTCGTGAACATACTTTGAAGAAATCCACTGCACACGAAGTTCTAAGAAAGGAGAGGTGACATCCGTATAAACCTTGTATAGTTCAAGAATTATTAGAAGATGATTTAGATCGAAGATTGCAATTTTGCGAAGAAATAACACGTAGGCTTCAGGAAAATGCAAATTTTCATAAAAATATCCTCTTCACTGATGAGGCAACGTTTTGTTTGAATGGTACCATTAACAAACAAAACACGCGCTACTGGTCTTCGCTAAATCCTGTCTGGTATGTAGAAGGGCACACCCAATATCAGCAGAAAGTCATTGTCTGGGCAGGAATTATTGGAACCCAAATTTTGGGACCTTTTTTTATAGAACATAATTTAACAGCGGATGCTTATCTAAATTTTTTAAAAATTGACTTAGTTCCTGCTTTAGCTGTTTTATTACCTAATGAACTAGATCCAGATGTACCCCATAACAGAATATGGTTGCAACAAGACGGGGTTCTTCCTCATTTCGGAATTAATGTCCGAGAGTTTCTTGATAATACTTTCTCTTATCGATGGACCTGCCAGGATCTTTGTATTGATTGATTTTAAACATTTCATATGGAAGCATCAAATGATATTTGGAAAATACAACTGATTCGGTGTACCAAGCACCCCTAATCTTGCGCCGTAGAATCTTCCCCCGCCGCCGTGTTTAATACTAGGACGGCGGCGTTCTGAAACATACTTTTCGAGACGAACATGTTACAGCCTGTATTTCACTTAGAAATTATATAACCGACTAAAAAGAAAAAGAATTTATATTTTGCTGCTAGCGTAAAATAATGAGATTTATTGTCTATGATTTTAAGTTAGGGTAAGTGACATAATTGGAAATATTTATAAATGCTCAAAAATATTAGAGAGCTTCATAAATGTCAAGGTCATGTTACATCCTATTAAAAGCTTCTAGGTTTTACTATTCAAACATAAATGGTTTTTTTAATTCAATTTGATATACATGTACATAAAGTTAAAATGGAACATGTAACAGTCATACCTTTGATGCGATCGTTAAATTATTTAGCAAAACTATTCCCCCAAAACTTACCAAAATTGAAGTAACTAAAACACTTTAGGCAACTCAAAGTACATCATATGGAATGTACTGTAAGTTTGTTGAAGTTATATATCATAGGTAAGGAAGATATAGTAAAAAAAGTATTTTGTTTCTTTACAAAACTTAAGCTACGCTTACTTGAAAGATGGAATGACGCACAGCGCTATTTTCTTGGAATAAACGAAAGCGTAAAAGTACCTATAAAGAATATTAAGATAAATGTCACCATAAAAACAAGAACGTCACGATAAAACTGTCTAAAACAATATCTTCTAACAAAACTTTTTAAGAGTTTTAGATTGATTAAAACAACATATTTTAGAATTAAGTCACTTTGCTTCCACCACGGTTAATATCCATTTGAGTAATTTGATACAGTAGTTCCTCAATTTACCTAAGGGTACCCTTAGAATATATGCAAATGTACTAAATAATATTAATATGGAAACATTAAATTTGAATATAAAGTCATTATATTCCGTTATCTGAAAAAATCGTAGTATACAGGGCGATTTCTTAACAGTGGCTGACAAACAACTAGGTAAATGGATTTTTACTAGACAGCATCAAGGGGTAACAGAGATTAAGTTACATACTAATAATTATTTATTATAATTATAATACCGGACAATTTTCTGCAACTAAATAAAATTTCATTTATCTTATTACACATGTTATTTCACTAAAAGGAATGAAATGTGAACCGTACACAACTGCAAGCAAAACCCATTAGTCATAACCAGTTTTTACCACCTTGTTATTCTTTTAAAATCTCGTGGAGTTTATTGGGTCAAATAAGAAATTTAAACAATAAAAATAAACATCGTCATATTCAACGAAGCAATTAAAATTTTATTGGTGTAGATGAATCTGAAGTAACGCTTGATTTCAAGTTTAATGCAAATGCATTAAAGCACCTACATAAATAAACGAGAAAGGTATCCAATAAAAACGATGTAGATCAGTGGGGAATCCAGCTACATGCATAATGTTCAAAGCAATACCGATGCTATATCATAAAACAGGATCAATTTTAAATCAGGTAGATTAAAATAAGAAAATATGTGCTTGGTACTACGTAAATGAAGTTTAAACTGTTCTTTCTTGATTTAGTCACGTTTCAATTTACTTGTATTGATAAAACTAATATTAGTTAAATCGGTAAGAGAACACGTTTAAATTGTTGTTGTGCAGGTATAAAGCGATTGACAACAAAATAAAATTACTTGTACTATTTTTCTCTATGTGGGTCATACTCGTAAAAAGATTTTATGAGAAAAATAAAATTTTCAAATTCGTTGCAAAATGCCAAACTAACGTATGTTCTTGAAAGATATAATTTAAACAAATAAATAAAAATATAACAAAAATATTTTATAACTAGCAAATTCCATTTAGAAATAAAAACTGTAAATCCTGATTTCCAATGATTTCGTTTTGAGAAAATTAAATTAGATGTGTTCTGTTGTACGTGGGATTTCCCTGACCGCATTTCGTACCGTGCTCTGTTAGGAACTGAGATACAGACGGAAAGCCCTACTAGATACTCTACACCCGACCAAAAATTTCTTGCCTATTCAAGATCCTTGCGGTGTTGTTATCAATAAATTTAAAATGAACACGAAGTGTAGCAGCTCGGCTAAGTTTCAGTAAGAACAGGCAAGCGATGATGCAGCTGTTGGAGTTGGAGTCGTTGTAACATTGTATAAAATATAATTTAGAAATAATCAATTTTCACACAACTATTGTTGAGCTAATTTTCTTACGAGTAATTTAATTTCATTCTAAAAGTATTTTATTTGCATCATCTCTTGTAACACAATTATCTAAGTCGTGATATGAGTTGGAAGAGTTAAGTAATTACATCAAAACAAACTCTATAACGCGACGACTCTACTTTAGATCGGTAATTCATTTCCAATACAAAATAGATTTGTATTGTAATTATAACTCTTCAAATCTCAGGTATTATATCTAACACATCACTTTTTGTAATATTTATTCGCCTACAATGTGTAATCATACTCATGGCCATCTTTCGTATAAGCGGTAAAACAGAATTAATGATCTAGATCTCACCCACATAACAAACTGCCAGCACGTCAGCTCTACAGCCGAAGATGGCCGGGTTTAGGCTCAAATGACAAATTTTACAAACTACAAAAAGTATTGTTTTTAAATTACAATCGACCTCAAAATCAAACAGCAGGAACTCTTAGTGTGAAAATCATCAAGTAGAGTAGTATGCAGGAACTACTGTCACTTGAGCTACTGCAAGACTTGATGTATACTGTACCTGTAACCAATTTACCGCATCACAAAGTCTACTGACGTAAAGATGGCAACAAAAAAGTAAGAATCAAGCTCCGCATTCAAAGAATCAATGGCTGGACTCGACGTAACTGACATTTATGTAAGGTGGATATAACTAATAAAGAAAAATAAACCAATTGAAGAGACGGAGATTTTCAATGTATCTAATAAAGCTATGTTGCTGATTCAGTTGCCACGTAAGAGGAAAAAAATCAAGGAAGATATCGGGATGGTTGAGTTGACAACAACCTGATCGTTTTTGTACCGAACACCACAGGTTCTAGCGTATTCCAACTTACAAAAATGACTTTGATAACTTCTACCAGCAGACTATCGGATTAATCTAGAAGCGCATATCAGTCAAACGGTCCAGAGATATTTCTTTGTGAATTCCTTTGGCTGCCTTTACCACAACGGTTGTAGAATCGACTTGACTACGTAAAGACAATCTTTCGTTAGCAAATTGCAGTGTAACTAATACATCTTCTGTGTTTCGAATAGGCTACGGTGACTGTGCGCTAACGTTTGCACATCGGTCACGTAATTTGCCACAGACTCAGTCTCTCTGTGTCGTTTTCTAAGAGTTTCCACGAACAGCCAAGAACTACATCTACTCAATCAGTAAATAGATAATTGTTATGGGAAAAATGGAAATTAGAGAATCGTAACATAATTTGGCTAACTCGGCAAGTCGAAGATCGAGGTAGTTCTGAGGTATGCTTCGTGGATGGAATATTATCATAATACGAAGTAGGAAGATAGGTCAAATTTACTTGGCGCCGGCAGGGGGTGGCAAGACAGAGCAACTGCCCTTTCTTTAAAGAAAATAACCGACAGTCGAATTTTTAGAGAACGATAATTTAAGGTGTTCGCATTCTTTAAAAAAACTTTTTTAAGTACGTAAATGATTATGAAATTTAATCTAAATATACTGCGCAAGCACATGAATATTTATTGCATTTAATATAAATATTTTATGTAATTAGGTACTTTCGGTTGTTCGTTTATAAACAAACCCTTTTGAAACAGGTTTTCTAAAATCTTCAAACAAATACTTTCTGGTATTGCGCCAAGCCGCTAATCCTTTCAGATTGACAAGTAGTCAAGTACAAATGTACTTTGCATCGTTGACGTAAATAAGCACATGAACTCTGAGAAACAGGTATTTTGGAGGTGACTTTTAAAATAATAGTCTTTGTAATATTTTAAAGTAGTGTGTAACGGGAAAATGCTCAAAAGTATGCACAAGTCCCGTCCAGACCAATGGTAGATGTTAAATCCCGTAGCTCATGCCGCAGATGGGGTGGATTCTCAAATGAACTTACCTAGCCGCACAAAGAGAAACTCACCGATTTCCAAAACTCTTACTAACTGATAGATGTTCACAAAAGAGGGCGCCAGCAGTCGTAGATGGAAGGGTTCTGATGGTCGGTCACGCGACTACTCGTGAATTCGACACCCTGTATATAGGCTTCTTGCGAAGCCTCACCCTGTGTGTAACTTACCTCGTGGAAGCTTTATTAAAACTCGCTTTAACGTTTCACAATTAAGACTCAACACGAACAAAAAACTGTATAAACACGTGACTTGTCTTAATCAATTTTGACAAGGAAGTCCTCTGAGGACTTCCTTCCAGGTGATATATGCATGCAGGTCCTTGATTCCCACGACAGCAGCTAATCCACGTGGTATTCGACGCAAAATTCTACGTTCACCAATGTTCAAGGGAACTTAGGTTTCAACGAACAATCACTGTTGTTAACAATAACCAAAAAGCACAAGAACAAAATCCAAGTGTTTATACACAAATTTTAAAAATAACTAAAACCACTTTGAGTCTCAAACGCTCTTTAAGTTTACTTAGTCTATTCGGATCACGGAGCTTCCAAGATGTAAAACACACACAATTCAAGTCTTTACGAGGCGGGCAGTTTCTGTTCTCGACCGGCCCTTTAACGTTGCACCAGCGGGACCAAAATTGTTGCGTTTCTACCCTCTACAATTTTATTTCCTGGGAAATACCAGCGTAACTATAATTGAAGCAAAAACGCCTCCACAATAACAAAGCTTTCAAAGCATCGCTTTTCGGTAAACAAACCGGCTTTCCTTCGTGAATAACACGACAAAGACCCGACGAAATAGGATTTCTCGAGTCCGATCTCTCTTTTACTAAGAGAATCGCTTCAATTAAATTCGGTTTGTAACCACTTCGGATTTGTAGGGGTGACGCCGAAAATTATCCCCGTACGTTGGTTCGAGTACGCAGCTCTATTGTACTGCCTATCCTCTCTCTGCGTCTCCTGTTGCGCAATGTGTACTTACTGGAGTGGGGTTGCAAAGTCAGATGCACGCCCTAACAGGTTAAAAATGCAGAGAATCTTATGGGACCAATAAAAAATCCCACTTCGTAGATTTACCAGATTAAATCTGGCTCAATCGAGACGGTGTGACTTCAATTTTTGCGACTAAGATTTCAGGAATTTGATATTGGAAAATAGCAAAAGGCACGTCTACCGGAGCCCAGAAGTCGAGACCACAAAGTTATCAATTCTTTAGAATAACATTTTAACAAACTTTCGTTTATAGAATGAAATAATTTAAATATTACGCGTCAAGAAAACAAATACCTGAACGAAATTGAAAGACAAGGGCGGATTTAGTGCAAATTTTGAAAATAACATCAGAAGTGCCAACGGTCCTAACAACCAGGTGAACATTCGTGTCTGCTTAATAGTTTCTATTTTCTATGCTTAGTTATTGATGCAGATGCAGTGATGCTGTTTGCTGGTGTTACTGTTAATTATTATTAATAGTATTATTATAGTTATCGTTAGTTATTTATAAAAACTATCAAAACCAACAGGGAAAATCTAATGTCAATTATTTCTTCTATAATATTTTGTGAAACACGTGACCTACCCTCCATGGAAAAACCACAGGAAATTTCGAAAATCTGTTAGATTTTAGGGCAGAGAGTGGATACTAGGTTTTGTCTTTACACTTATAAAATTGCCAAAAGAATGTAAAACATTCCAGGCATTAAACACAGAATGAAATAATCTTTATATGTGAAAAGGTTCTTAATGATAAAGTTGTTAATGAGGTGAACAAAAGTGTGGCATTTTCTCTGCTAGCCGATGAAAGCGCTGATATAGCCGGAAAAAAACAACTATCACTTAGGGTCAGATTCGTGGATTCTGAAAATATAGCGAGAGAAAAATTTTTGGGATTTATTGAACTTTCCATCATGAATGCCAAAGGAATATCTGATGCAATTTTACAATCATGCGAAAGTTATGGTTGGGCATTGGATTTGATGGATGCGCAACCATGTCTGGCTGTGAAAATGGAGTACAACGAATCATACGTAACAAATACAATAAAGCAATTTGCTTTCATTGTGCGTCTCACAAACTCGATTTAGTACAGAATGATTTCAACGGTGTCTCAGAAATACAGAATACAATTGGAACTGTAAAAGAGACTATAAAAAGTTTTAAGAAAAGTCCTAACAGGAGACGCTTTGCCCCTAACGTTCCTCTATTTTGCGAAACACCTTGATCAGCCAAGTATAGATCAATTAGGATATCTGCAGGAAAACTGGAAGAAATAAGTTTTGCCCTTGAGACTCTTTCAACAGATAAAACAGTTAACAAACAAACCAGAAACAAAGCCGGTGAATTATTAAATACAACTTCGACTTCCAAATTCGTAGTTGCTATCAACATAATAGCAAAATCTTCCAGTAAGTTGGAACCAGTTAAAATACCTTACAACCAAAAACAATTGACTTGCTTGAAGTAAAGTCCCACATAGATAGTCTGGTTAGGTTTTTTGAGAACCGTCGAAAAGACAGTGAAAAGCATTTTAAAGTAGTATTTACTAGGTGTGAGACATATGCTAAAGAGTTTGATTTAGATTGCAAAGCCCCCCGTGTAACCACACATCAAACCCAACAAGAAAATCATAAAATTAAAACAGCGGAAGAGTATTTCAGAGTGTCGATGTACACACCTTATTAAGATTATTTGATTCTGTTTCTAAGTAGTATATTTTCCAATGATTCATCAGATGCATTTCTAATATCAGCCTTACACCTTCCTCAGCTAAATGCAGGGTACGAACAATTTAAGGAGAAAGTGATGTTCTTGCCAAGAAATACGACATAGATACTGATACATGAGCAGAGTTGTGGAAAGAAAAAAATATTAATGAGGAAATGGATGTTTTTGAAGAACTAAACAATTGTAATTTTTTCCCAGCAGTTGAAAAACCACTAAGACTTTTTTTGTGTATGACGCCAACAACAGCAACAATTGAAAGATCGTTTAGTACACTTAGACGTGTTGAAACATGATTACATTCAACTGACAGAAGATCGCTTAAGTGGACTGTGTATGTTAAGTGTACACAGAGAAAAAATACAAAAGCAGAATTTATTAGCCTAGTGATAAACAAATTTGGCAGAAAAAGAAAGCAATTATTATTTTTATTTTCTTGATTTTTAGTCCTAAGTTGGTATTTAAAACTTAAAATGCAATGTGGCAAAATGATTTTCATTTTGGTATTTAATGTCTGAATTCATGTCAAGTTCTTCATACGTAAGTACTAACTTGATAAACTGATCTTGATTAATCGATTGCTCTTGATAAAATGCAAAATTTTTCATTAAATGAAAGGAAAATACAATCAGCAAGAAATTGCATTGGTAAACTTATCTCAAAGAAGGTACTCGCAGTAAGCGCTAAAGAGTTTTCGAGAGGACACGGTAGACATAAGCAGTTTGGCAACGAAAACTACACCCCCGATCTGTAATTGGGTTAACGAAGCAACAATGGAAGCCGTAGAAGGTGCCAGAATAGCCTTCTCATGGGAGAGGCCTCCAAAGTTCAGACGGACATGGTGTCTGCTTGGTAATTGAAAAAACTTTGATGGAGTAGACGCGCTTCGAGATATTTAGGGGCTTAACCTATACCATTAAGTCGCACAAGCTCGAAAAATTTTGATTGGCAATTGAAATATTCCCATACAATCTAATTCAACAACGAAAAAATATAATTTTCCGAAACAGAACAGGATGTTCTCATCCTACTGAGAAGTAACCAATTTGTTTGAAACTGACAGGTTAAAAGCACTTTATAAAATAAATTCAAAGGTATTGGAATTGTAACGGTCTTTTGTCGTTATCATCCCGTCACATGGTAAACCTCGCGGTATATCGTCAACATTCCGTGTGAGACATCGCGTATATATAAAAGTTCCTTTTACAATTTATTTTTTCCTGTTTTGTAACATTATTTCAATTATTAAGGTGGTTTATCTATACCCCATTCTTGCATTATTTTGCGATACAATTAGTTCATTTCTTCCATGGGTAGTGGGATAATTTACGGACCGGTAAACCCTTTTCGAATTTTGGGAAGAACGCGGCAAGCCGCCGGACAGAAAGAATAGAATCGTGAGCAGTGCAAGTTCTTTTCGCACCTCTTTCTCTCGCTGGGACGATTTCCACGTTGGAGAAATCAGGGAAACCCTTTTAAAAAGGGGTAAGTTAACTTTTTTTCTCGCATCCCTTGCGTCTTCATAACTAATGTTGTTCCTTGTCTCCAGTTTTTTTATTAGACCCTTCACAACGTATTAATCTGGTGGTGAACAAATCTCAGAAAGATTTCTTCGTTGGAATGATTTCGTGAATTCACCAATAATAGAAGTAATTGCAAAGACAGTCTGATTGTCGACCTCGGATTGCTGCCACGTTGGATGCTGGATTCCCATGTTAGCATCTAGTTCTGGAGAGTATGAACTAGCATTAGGTTTCATCCTGTACCTTTTGTTTGTAAATTTGCTTATATTAATTCAGTTTAATTAAATTTTTTTGTTCATTTAATCCTTGCTTAAAATTTAGAGTGACCCCTTCATATTAATAAGGATTATAACCATTTATTAAAACCAATTTTATTCTAATTTTTGTTATACCTGTAACTTAAATTTTTTTTCTCTTAAACAACCTAATTTTCAAGAACTGTGAACTATTCGGATTTAAATTGAAGATCTTAATGAACGTTGTTTCCTGGGTTTATTTTCTTTTAGCAAGCAATTTTGATCGAACGCTGCTTCCTTCAATACAGTGATAAGAATTGATAAACTTCAATGATTATCCGAATCCTGCTATTATTGTTTTACATTTGGCCTGAATTTCATTGTACTCCGGGATAATTTTAATTATGTTCTTTTATAAATTAATGCTTGTAATTTCAGATTAATATAAATTATTTTTTTGTTAAATAGGAAATTTTTATTGGCATTTATTCTGTGATTTGATTTTTCACAGCGCTCGAACAGCTTGAGATTATCTGCCGGGTGTACTTTACGATAACTTTTGTGTAAATTTTTATCTTGTTACCTTGGAATTAATTTTTGTCTTTTCTTAATTTAAATGTTTTATAATTTGTTTATTTACTTAAAATTTTTTGTCTTTATTAACTAATATTCAAAATTCCTTTAATTTCTAAAAGTGGAGATCTTTACGCTTAATTTTTTGGGTTATAATCTGTTATTAAAGAGTTATTAAAATAATAATTTTCTATTGCTAATTGGTTTAGATTTAGGAGTAATGTTTTAATTAATAGAATCTTTTAACTGTTGGTTCTAGTAGAATTGTCAATTTTAGCTTTCAATTCTAAATAACAATTTTGTATGAAACTTTTCACTTGTGGATACACAGAATTTTTTTGTTAATAAAAGCTAATTTTTATTAAATCTCAATATACGCCGAGGGTTAATTACAACCTGTTGTTTTATTGTGAGTATAATCTTTGTCGTCCCTCTTCCAAGTCTACCCACATGAGCTCAGCTGGCCTAGGACCAAGAGTTCCTAGAAGTTTTTTTATTGTACAAAAAAAAAACATATAAACAGTAACGCAAGGTTTACATTACAGAATTAAATACAATAGAACATTTATCATTTAGAAACGTACTTTAAAAAAATAAAATGAATACTGTATACTAGCAAATAAGATAAGAAATTGTATTTATTCGAAACGTCTCTCTTTTTAAAATTCTTATTTTTAAATTAAAGTTCCATGCTAAGAAATTATTTTTTGAACGTCTAGACCACAAATGTATTTTAACAAAGACGAAGCGATGTAGAGAGTGCGATTAAGGAGATATTAATGTAATAAACGATCCAAATTAAGATTTCTAAACGTTAATTCACGCTGGGAAAATGATGCTTTATTAAAGGGAGACATAATCTTGCAAAACAACACAACAGAATATTATGCTGATATATAAAGAGACCCCTGAAGCATCCTTTCTTCACTGCAGTTATCTGGTGATCCATTGGAAGGGGCGCTGGAACAGAATAGAGTAAAAAAGTGCAAAACACAAAACAATAAAATAATAAGAGAAAACAGACTTATGCAGTCCAAATTTTGAAAGCCTCTGTAAATTCTTCTAACTATTAATCTTAACAAAGCTGATAAAATGCAAACAGAAATGATTCCAATAATTAGTGAGTCTTTCTAACGGTTGATCTACTAAGAGAATGTTATTTATTCTTACTTTGAATATTTAAAGATGTTGTGGAGCAAAAGTCAGTTAAAGTAATTTCGGACATTAACCTACAAACACCTGATTCTCACGAGTTTCGGAGTTTTCTATCACGTTTACTATTTTTATATCCTTCTAACGTTGTAAAAATTATTATCCGGCACAAAGAGATCTAAATATTTCTTATATGACTTTAACGAATTGTGTTTCAAAAAAGGAAAAAAAAGAAATGACGAAAACAGGAAAGAAAAATCAACAACAAAACGCAATAAAAGAAAATTCAGTAATATTAGTATTGACTAAAAAAAGAAGTCAAGGAGAAATATTTACATTCATTATTGGAAAATCTAAATTGTAATTTCCTTCTTTTACTTTTAAATTCACACTTGTTTTTACAAATAATGAAAGTTACAGCCCCTAATAAATTTTCGTACTAGATAAATACACGGAAAATGTTGAAGTTTGGCCTAAAAGGTATTTGATGCAGTTTAAATTACAAAAAAGAAAAATAGGCTGAATCAATTTTATACCAGTTAAGAGCAGGTAATTCATGATTAATTAATGGAATTCGAATAAACGGTTTAAAGATCTCAGAACGTTTCCTGCAAGGTTTATTAGGGCATATTTTACTCTAATAATTTTAGCTTCTTTGTCAAATTCTTAACTTGATCTTTTTTACATTTAAGTTGTTTTATATGCTTTTTAGTCGACACTGTCACCGGAAACTTTAAACATATAAAATGTCTAAGTAAGCTTTGATAAACCAGACACCAAGGAAGAGGTTTTCATTATATTATTTATGACTTTACGTATATATGCACTATACAAGCGATAATAAAGTTTCGAGATTGTCATCTAATATTTAGTTATAATCTTCTTTCCTCAAAGAACTTATAAGCTGATAAATTGTGTATCAAACAGTTTCTTTCAGAATTACAAAAAGTAACGTCTTTCAATTCCTAAGAGGTTCATAGCAGTCCTAAAAACTCCTTTACGTCGCGTCGTTTGTTAAATGACGCGAAAATGTTACGACTCCATCTTGACATATTCAAATTCCCTCGGTCATCATTTCGAATAGGTTTTATGTTCATATTTAAGAACGGAAACAGTTTTAGGTACGTTTATACGTCGATGAAAACGAATCATGACATCATTTTGCATCTTTCATTGCATTCGAAAAAGTAGGTCGCGGTTTTCCTGAATATAATCTCTACGTGACTTGGCTCGTGTATCCTTAAACCTTAATAACCTATATCTTCTTACACTCTTTGCTCTAATTGATTTTCTTCTTGTATGAGTTTCAAGTATACAACCTTTGTTCACACTAATTTTCCTTTTACAACATTTCGCGTTTGACAATGAGCAAATCTTGCCTCTTCTACCTAAAAGTTCTAAAAACAAAACGCTTTGTTTCGATTTAATTTTGTAACCGTATTTGTTTAACACTTATAATTAATTTTCAAATTATTTTCCACATTATAATCTGCCGTAAATCTAGCTGACATGTAGTGTCCCATTTCATTTCGTCTGCAATAGTGTAAACTGGCACGCAATGTCATGTCCATAGTTTCACAGTTCACTGTTACATTATTTTTAAAATAACAGAAAAAATTTACTTCACTTTTCAAGGGTTTTAGTTTTCAAAAAGAAAAAATTTTCTTTGATGATGTGTTTAACACGATGCTAGACATATAAAAACTCTGAGGTTGAAACACTTTTTGTTTAGTAATTTTAACGCGAGCTCGATGGAAAATTTTAATTAGGGCACTTTTACATATAGTCTACTTATTTAACCTTATCGGTGGAAAGGCAACATCAACAAGACCTGATATTTTTCAATATAAACTTTCGATAGTAATTCGGCTACGGGCTAGGATAATTCATTTTATTGCCGTCATCGTTAGCTATTTCATTTCCACTGGTACTTACAATGTTAGTTAAAAAAAGGGCCATTTTAATGATTCTATTCTAAGGACTATTAAGTACATAAAGCAATTTGCTATTCTAACTAATGAATAGATTAAATTTTAAAGTTTACCAATTACTAATTACAGTTAAAGTTAATAAACGGTGACGGGTATAATAATTGAAAATTTAGTCCTAAATGAGAAAAATTAAATCGTTTTAATATCTATCTGTTTCTTAACCTTAAACCATAGCCTAACCTTACCTAATATAACAAAACCTAACCTAACTTAACTTAATCTATTTTTTTCGATCGGTTTGATGGGTGAAAGAAAAACATTTCCAAAGGCCTCCAAACCTCTCTCTGTATTAATAATAATAATAACCTTTATTCTCAACAGCTACATAGCCAATTACAGAGAATTACAATAAATCTAAAATTATGTGCCGCGTAACAAAGTTAAAAACATATCAAACAAAAAATTGTAAACATCAGTAATAATACACAACAGAGAACAACAAATTAAAATACAAAAATTGAGCACAGCTGCTTGAATAAGGACAAATACAACTGTATAAACTGTCATTCAAATAAAAGACATGGACTAGAATCTAAACACCAATGTCAATATATATAAATAATAAAATATCAAATGATTTCAAAATATTGTAAATAATCCTTGCGTGCGATAAATAAAATATATTAGGAGTATTAAACAATTATCTTTCACACAAAAATTCAAACTACAAATAATTAGAATACAACATTTAGCTATAAAATAAAAGTGTAAAATTAAAATAATTGTAAGCAATAAAACAAAAGTTTTTATCAATACATAAATATTAATAGTATAAAAAGAATCACAGTTATTTACCATCACAGGCTTTAATAATAGAGGAATACGAGTCGCTAAATAAATCAAATTTATATATTTTTGAAAAATCATTAACATCATTCAAAACTGTAGTAATTGGTGAACATGTGTTAAAAGTTCTGAATGGTACATTTTTTATTCGACATCTAATGATAGGAACAATAAAACTGCACTTATGTAACAACTGTTCACAGTCGATTTGATAGTGGAGAGCTTTATAAACAGTAGTGATTGAAATTAACCTGCGCCTAGTCTCTAATCTTTTCATTTCAAACTTTTCAAGCTGAACATTGTATGCTACGTGATGTTTAAAATTAGGGAATATCCCATACTTTCGATAATAGAGATGCCTCAAAAAGCATTTTTGAACTTTTTCCACAATATCAATATCCATAAAAGACCTAGAGGCCCAAATTACAGCGGCATATTCCAATTTCGAAAGTACATAAGCATTATATAGTAGCAAAGTAGTTTCCGTAGAAAAATCTTTACTGTTTCTAAGTATCCATCCTAACTTCCGATTGGCCTCTTTCGCACATTCCTCAATATGACGACTAAATTTTAGTTTGGAAGTAAATATTACACCCAAATCTTTAACTTCAGTTACCTTCCGCAATGTAATTCCCATTATCGTGTAATTGTGAGTTAGTTCAGTGTGTTTACGGCTGAAAGAGATAACTTGACATTTTTTGGTATTAAGTTGTAATTTATTTTCATCATACCAGCTTACTAAACGATTTAAATCATTCTGAAGCACTATGCAGTCTTGATTATTATTTACTTTTCGAAACAGTCTAACATCATCTGCATATAATAATATTTCACTGGATGTGATGCAGCGAGTCAGATCACTTATAAATAATAAAAATAATAAAGGGCCTAGCGTTGACCCTTGTGGGACCCCCGACGTTGGAACGAAATTCTCAGAAAAAACATGATTATAACGTACAAACATTGATCTTTCAGTTAAATAAGATTTAAAAAATTTGAGCAATTTATCACTAAAACCAAACGCCTTGAGTTTGCTAATAAGAACATTAAAATCCACTTTATCGAATGCTTTTGCAGCGTCTAAATAAATGACATCAGTTTGTTACTTATTATTTATATTTTCGGAAATAATATCTGTAAAGGTTAGTAAACTTGTAACTGTCGACTTTTTAGGAACAAATCCATGTTGATATTTACTAATTACAGTTTTAGCATGATTATAAATTTGCAAATGTAAGACTGCTTCGAAAAGTTTACTAAATGTTTTTAGTACAGCCACAGGACGATAATTTTCAACCGCCTTAATATCGGCGGAGTTATGAATAGGTCTGATCCAGGCTTTTTTAAGACGAGTTGGAAATTTGCCTGTATCTAAACTTAAATTAAAGATCGCCCTTAACGGTTTAGACAGAAACTCGGATAAACCCTTGATTAAATAAGACGGAATATTATCTTCACCAGGAGAAGCACGCGATTTTAGCTGCTTAATGGCTGTTGTCATCTGATATATGGATATATTCCGAATATTTAGACACTCAGTTCCGTAATCTAATTGGAAGTTATTATTTGTTGTATTAGTATTATCTTTAGAGTAGACCGAACTGAAGTATTTGGCAAAAGCAGAAACTATCAACTTATCCCCGGTATATATCACATTATTGTGAGTTACCTCAAGTAATAATCCCCCTTTTTTATTCTTCGCTCTAATAAAATCCCAGAATGTTCTTGGATTAGCCCGTATATCTAATTGAACTTCTTGTAAATATCTCTTGCGTGCATTTTTAATTAAATTCTTAATATCCTTCCGTAAAGTATTGAATTTGAGTTTAAGGTTACGATTTAAATTATTGGTTTTTAAACGTTGCCTAACTTTCCGTTTCTCCTTAAGTTTTGTTTTTATATTATTATCATACCACGAAGGATATTTACGCGACTTATTGGTTATGGTATTTTTGGAAACACCCTGATCTAAATTATTATATAAAACATCATAAAGTTTGTTTAGTGCTATATCAACATTCGTCTCGTACTTAATAAAGGTCCAATCGGTAAACCTAGTAATGTTACACATCAAATCAAAATTAGCTTTTTTAAAATTGTAGTAATATGAGCAGTTCTTACCCTTCTTATTGCAATTGTTTGTTCCAACTAACCTAAAAGTTATAGCTAAAGGAGGATGATAAGCCAGATCAACTTTAACGAGAGGTACTGCATCTTCTTCTACTACACAATGTAAATTGGTTAAAACCAAATCTAAAGTAGCGTTCTTAGAATTCAAAATATTATTGACAGAATGTAAATTGTACAACTGTATAAACTCTCCAATGCATTTAGCTGATCCTCCACCTTTAGAAAAGTCGTAATTAGTTCCCGAAACCTGTGGTACATTAAAATCGCCAATAACAATTATACTATCGAACCTCATTCTGCAAACGTTTTCAAACATTTCAAAATACAGACGGTATTTATCAATTATTGATTTGGGAGGAATATAAACTAAACTAACTAAAATACTGTAATGTAAATATTTAAAAACGACCCATAGACTTTCTATACCTTCAATGTTATCTACGTTGACTTTACAAGAACTATATTTATTACGTACTGCAAGCAACACTCCACCCCCACCCTGTTTACCAGTTAATTCACATTTACGATCGTTTCGATATACTGTGTATCTATCATCCATAATTTCACAATTTTCAAAAGAACAATTTAAATTAGTTTCTGTAAACGCAATAATAGAAAAATCGTTCGCCAACACATTATCATATAACTCATTCGTTTTCGTTCTAAGTCCACGCACATTTTGGTAGTACATTGACATTGTTTTATAACCACTATCGCCGTTAGAACCTTTTTTTTCATTTACAACTGTGAGTATTCTACTTGGTCCGTATGTACTAACACTACTTTTGCTACTTGTAATATGTTCATTTACACAAGTGTTTCCAACTGATCCGGAGGCTGTGTGCAAAAATCCACATTGGAATCCCTAAACTGACACACAGAAAGAAGCTGTTGGACTAAATGGAATTATAGCAATTAGATTGTTCCTGTTTATAAACTTTTCCGGGTTGTTGTCATTAAATTCGATGTTTTTATTTTCAATATACTCAGCAACTTTTTTGAATAATATAAATTTGTTTGTTTTTTTAAGTGTATTCCGTGATTTGCAGAATTAGTACTACACAGTGAATTGATATCCAGATAATACGCACTTAATATATTTTCTTCTAGTATTTTATTGTATACTTGCAAATTGATATCATAAATAAAATTGTTAAGAATGGGACGATTGTTGCAAAAAGGAGTTGATATAAAAATTATATTTGTATTATTTGCGGCGACTTTTATTTTATCAAATGCATTTTTGTTCAGTTTCTCTCCTCTCAAAGCGTTATTAGTTCCAGCCCATATTATTATATAATCTTTCTTCCCAAAATTTTTAACTAGATTGTTTAGGTCTTCAATTATATATTCATATTTGCCATTAGGCTTAAATATACACTGCACGTTGTAATTATCAGAACAAAGTAGAGACTGTAAGATGTCCGCACTATTACGACCGTTACTATCGCTTAACAGTAGTACTTTTGATTTAGCACTTGATGTTGAATTTTCGGTAGGATTGATCTTAACCTGAATAGCTTGTTTTGTACTTGACCTGGTATTTTGGTGTTGACATTATTGATAATATTTACTATTGGACATTTTAAAATATTAATCCTTTTAACCGCAGGATTTAGAAACCATGTGATGGTCGTGTAATGTATTACTTCAGAACCCATAATCTAGTTAATCTCCTACTAATTACTTTTCTTCTTTTTCCTTCTTGTCAAGGATTCTGTTTATGTCGTCTGTTATACTATTCTATTTGTCCGCTCTCTAACCATGACTAATTATATTATCTGCTTTTATTTCTTCCGATATTACATTTCTTATTTTATCTCGGACATACAAAGATTGTATGCCAAAAATTATCCTTGACGTTTACGCAATGTAAACAGTAGGAGGATTGTTCCCTTTTAAATTTGTATAGGTAGGCACGATAATCATACCCGTCCCATGAATTTAAATTGGTTTCTTAGACCTTTTGTATTTTGCATTTTTGTAGTTCTGGAACCCTCGTTCTCTTTGTTATCAAAAGGTCTAATTATTCTATTTGTGTTTATCATCTGTACTGCTTTATTTGAGTTGCTGCGGTACATTTTCCTAAATCTTACGTGTAAGGCCCGAATTAGATGCAAAATGTGCCTCTGTATCTTTCGATATATCTCTTCAAATTTCTGCCTTAGTTCTTATTATGCCTCAAATAGCCCAAAATAAAATACAACCGTTACTTCCAACGGTTAGACGGGATATATCGGAAGATACGCAGGCGCATTTGTATTTTTTATATTTCATACCTTTCTTTCATGCTGTTGGAACCATAACGGTTTATGGCTACAATTGAATGATTATTCTCTTGCTACTTCTTGCTCCATCGATATTGGACATCAACGTGTTCAGCTTCCTTGTTGCTTCTACAATCTTTTATCTCAAGTATAACATCTGCATTCTCACTGAAGATTAGGGTAGGCCGAAAAAATTCAAATTTGTTTTTAATCATAATACCGCGGAAAAGTTGCGAATTGGGAAAACTAAAAAAGGGCAAAAAAAGAAATAAAATCGGTTCATATCTTCCGATCGCGCATGTACTCTAAAGTTTGCCGAAATTTGAAATAATTCACATTTTTAGGATAATTTTTAACATTTTCAAATTAGCCTCTTCCCGAATGTAACAGCTCAAATTTAAGAAACTCATGTCGAACAATTGAACAACTCCGTTTTTACTCATTCTTAACTGAAGGTACTTTGAAATTTGATTTATGGGCAAAGCTAGGCATGGTTGACCTTGACAGCAGAATCATTCTGATAAAACCATCCCTACACTCAGCTCAGCAAACTATTTTTGAAGCTTCTGTCACGAGTTTCACAGATCGTTCAACTGCCTGTGTGTGAACTGGGAATGTCTTGAATGTTATATCCCAATTACGGACTGAGTCACTTAAATATGTGATTTAATCTCATTGTCACTGATACCTTTTAATAATGGGATAGAAGATAAATCACAGTCCATCCAGTTAATTATTTCCGAGTAGTGTTAAGCCGTGATATTGAGTTTTGGCGGCAAGAATGTTCTGATAGTTGCTCTCTTTTGATCTAATTGTCTCGCCTTTAGAATTCGTCAAAGTCCAAGCTCTGTTACGTGTTTTGTATTATCTTGTATCATGGTTGTTCTGGATGAGCGAAAAAGCCATTTCGTTCGATCACAGGGTCGACAATATTACGTAAATCTTCAGGCAGGTACCTTGAAGATTGTATTGATTGGTACACAAGTTTTAATCCGTCTGTAAAGTAGTTACTTGTTTTAATACTAAACCACATTGGCATGCATGACTTCAGAATAAATACAACTATTTCTTGAAGTTTAGGCGTGAGACTTTCTGCAATTAAGGACAATCTGGGAGCTTGATTTACTGTTGTCAACCACATCGAGTGTGACAAGGGGCCAGGATCTCGTACAACCAAATTCTCTTTACAATTTCTTGACTTTATTTGTATGGAAATATCGAGTAGATACTGCTTAATCTACTGATGTCTATTGTGGGGATCTGACAGCCAACACTGTTGAAGCAAATCACTGGTTTTTCGCAGCCAGTTAGCTTTTCACCGATTGGCCCTTTCAGAGATTTCGGATCCGTTAATTTATTGTCTAGGTATTAAAACAGATGCCGAAAAGGCAGTTCAGTAAAACGGAGAAGACAAACTCCCCATTATAACGGTTTCCCCAAATGTATTTCGATTCGGCGAATCAGACCGTTTTTCCAACCTGTATTAACAGCAGCGCCATCACATACTATGAGAACTGATTTTTGAAGAGAAATACCACGACCAGACAGATAAGAAATAATAAAAGTGACAATACCATCAGAACTTCTAGAAGTTGGAGTACCATGGCCGATGTAGACTGAACCAGGTTCTTGAATTAGGGGGTAATGCTCTTCCTTCTTTACTATACGGAACCTTTTCGAATGAGCTTGATCTACTACTAACGTGTCGTCCTTCCTTCCAAATAGAAACCTTGTAGTGGAAATTTTTTCGTTGAACTATGATTTACCTTTATTTGTATTTTTTTTTTCAAGATTTCATTAACCTTGAATTCAATGTGCCACCGGAAGATGTTGACGGATTTAAATAATATTTAAACATTATTTTCTGTGGTTCTAATACGTAAGAATTTGAGCTATTAGATTCGGGAAGAAGCTAATTTAAAAATGTTAAAAATTATCGTAAAAATGTGAATTTTTCCAAATTTTGGCAAACTTTAGAGTACATGCGCGACCGGAAGATATAAACCGATTTTATTTCTTTTTTACCCCTTTTTAGTTTCCCCAATTCGCAACTTTTCCGCGATATTACGACTTGAAAAAAAATTTTGAATTTTTTTGGCCCACCCTACTGAAGATACCTACCAAGTATCTTTTATGTTAGTTAGTCTTAATTTCTATTTCGCTTTCAAACGTAACTTTCCTATTAATACAACTGCTTCTATTTTTCTTGTTTACTCATAGGTTTTTCCACTACTTATCAGTGCTCTGTCTCGGTAAATTATCCCTCAGAACCGCATCATATATGAGGTTCCATAACGTAGATCTCAACATCGACCCCTGAGGGACATTGTAAATCTTTTTCTATATAATTTAATAAACATGAAGATATGTCTCTTTGGGGTCTTGCGGGGCTTCTCTATTATTGCCAGTCTTGAGTTTTTCTAGAATTTCAGAAATAGTCTCCTTTTAGTTTTGCGTTTATCAAGTTTAAAAAATATTCTTCTTTACAAGTTGCAATCACTTTTGTTACTTTTGGTGGTGCTGGAATGGGGTTTACCAGTTTTAATTATTGTTGTTTTCGTAACTGCTTTTGTTGTAAAACTGGTATGTCCTTTACTATTGCTTCTTTCCATATAATTCTAGGGTGCTGTGGAAGATGTTTCTGCGCTTCAGCCATTATGTCTTTATCCATTGGTTGTGTCTTTGGAGTGTTCTTCAATTTTTTGCCAAAAAATGTATCTAAGCATTTCTCCATATATTATCCAGTTCTATTAATAGGGTATTCCACGCCTTCTTTGTTTCATTCAATTTTTTTGTTTTTGCTTTATACTATTCTTCTAGTTGTTGTTTTGTGCCTTTGTGCCTTCTTTCTTCTTTTTACACCTATTTAAGGCCCTTATTGTCACCATGCAGTCTCTTGTCATTTGTGCTATCCTCTAGTACACGTACCTCCGACGCCCATCTGCATTTACTTTATTTTTATTAAACACCGCTTTAGATTTCATTAGAATTTTGTTTGTTTTTCTGAGAAATTACCGCAATCTACACGTTAGATGTTCCATCTCTTGTTTAAACTTCTTGCTTAAGGGTCTTCATATCACTGTTTATTATAACTTCACAGGTGGTGGTATTGTAGTCATTATAGCTTTCTATATTGCGAACTATTCAGTCATTTATCACCAGAGTTGTGTTGTAGCGTCTATGTTTGATAATTGTCTGCGTTTCTCGAAGGTTGGCTTGTCTCTGGTGTTTGCCATTTTCTAGTTATTTATTTAATATACCCCTTCTGCTGTCCTCTGTATTATATCCCTATTTTTCAAATTTTGCATTTAGATCTCTTGTTATCATTATTTATACAACTCTTAGCGATTTAATGCTATCTTTAATGCGTTTCAGGTAATTATCAAAATCTCTAGAATTTTATTTGGAGAGAAATAGTAGCATACCTACACATATTTATCCTCTAGCTTTATCTATGTTAACTAGCTTAACCCAACTTAATCTTTGTTTTACGATGACGGAGGAGAAACCATATGAATCTATCCAAAGGATAGTGTCGGAGTTCGTTTTTGCTATGCTGCCATGTGCTTATGACAGGCTATCTTATTTCTATTTTTCTTCAGGCTGAGATATCCTTCTTCTCTTTTTTTACAGTTTTTCGCACGCTCCTCTTCCAATAATTTTGTTGGAACTGTACCCGCTAGGAATTGGCCCGCATATTATTCTATATCTGTAACAAATTTTTAAATTTACTTCCTGTAAGTTTCTTTTAGTATCTCTGCAGTTGTTTTTATTTTTAGACTTTCCTTCATATGGGAGCCATAGACAGCATCACCAACCACAACAGTTTTTGTTTGCTGGTTTGTGGTCATCTAATGTTAGGCATAATTTGGTACAGCTAGATAGCTATTTTGTTGGTTCCTGAAGTTCAGCGGTTGTAACTCTCATATATTTAATGTGGGCTTTAGTTTTAATTCTGTATGAGGATCTCCTCATGTTGTCTTCTACCTACAAGTATTTTATTTCTTATGTATTTCTTGTAGTGTTTTTTGCCTTTCTTTTTAGGTCGCTCTCCACCTTTGCCCAATCGCCAGTTACGCTACCGTATCAACATTTTTTCTAAAGCAGTAGCTTTGGTACTCCATCGTAAAGTGAGATCCACAGAATTGGGAAAAAGATCGACCCTTGTGGCATCCCCTGTTTGTCTGTATCTTTTACTTGGTGCTTGCCAATATAGATTACTTGTTTACGTAACTTTTTATTATCGAATATCTAGAAGGTCACGTCTACTGTGATCATTCAGCGCAATCTACTTTAACTTTTTTATTGCAGCTATAGTGCTTTTACCATTTCCAGAACCAAATTGAGTATCCCTCTAATCTCATTTGTTCTTATATTCCTTGGTCAGTTTTATCAGCAGCATTTGTTCTAATAGTTTTCATAAAGTGTCTAACAAACAGATGGGTCTGAACAATGTAAGTTTAATGTCTACCATTCTTAGCCTCTGAATAAACTATTTAGCACCTAAATTTCCCATTTTGTTTTGTGACACTATCAGTCTCAAGTATAAAAGCCGACTTTGGGTTTTTGTATTGTGTCGGATTTTATATAACCAAACTGCAAAACATGATGGTATGGATGTATAGAAAGAAAATAATAAAAACAGATAGCTTAAAAGAATAAATGAGATATCTAGTGATTTAAATGATTGTTAAATATAAATAGTTGCAGAATGATTTTGAACAAGCAAGCAGAAAAAAGAAAGTTCCGTCTTTATAAACAAATCAGTCTTTACTACATCGTTTTTGATACAACAATTCGCAAGTAATGCCTAATTGGCCATGTCTTTATTTTCCATTACGTAGATCAGTTTAAATATTTCATTCTTTCTTAACACCCTAAGTTCAATCTTTATGCAGTTTAAAGCAGAAAAATATTCCTGTAATTTTTGTTTCATTAACTATTAGAATAAAACAAAACAATGAATTTATATTTTAACAAAACCTCCTTTTTTTTAGTTAACAATCTGAAACGCGAATATAAAACATAAAGAAAATGGAAAATTTGACTGCGATAACCTTGCACAGAGATTTCAATTTCAAGAAAACGATCTGCTCGTATAATTAAACAAATGTAATGAAGACAAACGTCATTTGGGAGAAGCGGCGGTTTTTTAATCTTTACTTACAAGAAAAGAAAGACGTTCTAAATAACGAAGCCTGGAAAATTCGCTGTGATAATTAACTATAACGACGCTCGTGTTTAAAACAGGCACCTTGTGTAATTGAATGTCGTGAAAATTATGTTAATGGGAAAACTTCTTAAATTGAGTGGGTATTTTTGAAAAAACGTAATTCCTTTCATTACTTACAACAAAAGTGTTTTATTTGCTTTTTAGTTCAGCGTCGTTAACACTTAGAAATATGAGGAAAGTAAAAAATCAGACGTTGCTAATTTTAAGTACATTTTGAAAACGAGGATAAAAACAAATAATTTTATGGAATGCTAGGGGATTTACTGATAAAGCTAAAAAATAAAATTCTTCAATATATAAAATAAGAATTGTGTCGTAAATGATTACAAAATAGATTAATACGCTTTTCTTTTCTTTTTCAGTTAATAACAAATGTCATGTTGAAGCAAAAATGGTTTTATTGTGGCAGCATTTCAAAAGCTGGTGTATAATAAGATTCCTCTTTTTGATACACTTTCCACGTTTACTGCAAGCATGCGTGAGTGTAGAAGTAAACAATCTTAGTCCTTTAGATAGAGAACTGAAGACTTACGTAGATGAGCTAGTGACAACAGACGATTATAGAATAATACCGGGGATAAATATCAAAAGAAGTTTTAACACATCTAATGAAGCTCGGTTAGAAAATACTTGTGAAACAAGTAGGCAAACAAGATCAATAGACGATTACTTCAAAGATAGGTTAGAAAGATATGCCAGAAGTCATCATATCGCTGTGAATGTTCCAGAAACAGCAAGGTTTCTTAACCGTAAGTATTTGATTTGAATTTATTGTTTGTATTGCACGAAATTGCTATATTAACATTTATTTTCAAGTCTATTATTAACAATTAAAGCTGGAATGTAAAGCAATAAAAATGCTGAAAAGGTTTTTCAGAGACTAACTTTTTTAAATGCGTACGGTTTTGGTTTCAAACTGCTATCATAATGTTGTATTTGCTCTTAGAGTAGTCCTAAAAATTTTTGATACCTTCCGGTTTGTTGCTTTTTGTAACAGCAACCGGTTGAAAATGAAAACTTCTTTGTCTTTGTTTCATTTTTCTCATTTGATCCTGTAGACTAGAAAATTATTACTTATAATAATTCAGTTTCGAAATTGTTGGCAGTGACTCACAACATTACTAGGACTAGTACAGTTTAAGGAAATACCGTATGCTAAGTAATAGTGAAAAAATTCCGTTTCGATTACCACCGCCACTATGAGTCACTACCTACTGTTGGCAAATCCGGGTACAGTTCTCCTTCTAGCCAAAATCATTATTACTGTAAAGCCAACAGTCTTCATGTAAAAGAGCAAATCGCGTCTTTCAAAAACGTTTTGGGCATACTTTAATAATAATGATACAAGAAAGCGAACATTTATCAAAAATCATTCTCAATAACATTTTTTTGATCTATTACTTTCTCAACATATATCCAAATTACCAATTTGCAATATGCACTAATTCTTATATATACCCATTGCTCGTCCAATTATACGAAGATTCTAAGAGAATTGCATTTGATTCATGAGAACGTATACTGCAGCTAGTGGTTAAAATTCAGGCAAAGTAAGAATGGTAATTGAGATTGCAAAATCAGAATTCAATGTAGATTTGTTAAAACAACAGCAAAACAGAAACGAAAGAAAAATCTGATTAAGAGACATAAAAGTATACCAGCTTATGAAATGAAAGCGAGTCGTAACAATTCACGGGTGTAATGTGCTTTAGCTTACTTGCTGTGAAGCAAAAAGTAAGAAAAGTTTGGAGAAAACAACAAAAAAAATCCTCAGAATCAATAGCAAAGATGGACTATAAAGTCTTGATTTTATACAATTTCTTACTTTTTTCACTTAACAAATTTTTGGAAATGTCTATGATCCCATGTGCATGAATTTTAGCTGCACGTTTTATTCAATTTCTTAAACCATTGGTTCAACTCCAATTTTGATTCTGGATCATACTGATGAATTCAGGATTCACATTTCCGTTATGATACATCCTACAGATAGATCCATATCGTTGGCGTATGTCCCGCAAAATTAACAAGGGCAATGCATATGGCACGGTGTGAGTAATCGTCAAAAAGCCGCCCAAGGCGACCAACTGTTTAGTAGTTGATCGCCTCTTGAGTCATCAAGTAATTAAACTTTGAAAGTGAAAGCCAAGCAGACGGCACAGAATCAGTCGTCGGCAGTGGTATGGATTGTAACAAATCCTTTGTTTGTGGATACCTGAGTCCAGTCGGAGTCTAATCAAGTATAGGTCCAGGACAGTAATGGATAGTTAAAGAAGGCGTCAATTGGTGTGATGTTAGATGTTTTTATTGCAAGACCTGTAAGACAACATGGCGGCTGTGGACAATATGCCTTTCCATAGCATCGTCTTTATGGTATGGTATGGTAATAAGCAGTTAACAGATTGAAAACCCTCTATTTTGCAAACAGGGTGGCCATATGGTTCGAGTAGGGCCGAATGATAGATGGAAAATGATTAATATGAAGCTTTAGCCAAAGCTCTTGTCCGCCCTCACTGCACAGCACACTAAGCAGCCCGCAGAATTCGCGAAAAGTGTCAAAAAGAAACATGTGTTGAAGTCATCCTCACATTGTTGAGGCATCATCATAGCGAGACTACAGAACGTGAAAATTAACTGCGGACAGCGAAAAACCCAACAACTACAGATATCAACAGTTTTGCTATTGATAATTGAAAGTTAGTGACCACACAATCTACTCAAGCCCTTCAACACCTGCCAGTACCATTCGCTCGACCGTTCAACACTACTCTCCACCATAGAATGGGCCAAAAAAAATTCAAAATTTTTTTTCAAGTTGTAATACCGTGGAATAGCTACAAATTGGGGAGACTAAAAAGGGATAAAAAAAGAAATAAAATCGGTTTATATCTTCCGGTCGCGCATGTGCTCTAAAGTTTGCCGAAATTTGGAAAGATTTATGTTTTTACGATAATCTTTTATCTTACTTAACATGTCAATATTTAAATTTAATAGCTCTAGTCGACTCTTACTCGAACCGATAATGATTTAAAAAAAAGAATGGTTCAAATCGGTTAAAGTCTTCCGCTCGCGTAACAGAATCTCGCGCTCGTCGTGACTTGCTCGGATCAATGACCACGACGCTCCGCCCACCCTACTACTCTCGCCACCGCACCACGCCATTGTTCTGTCAGACTGCACTTATTCCTCGTGTTTGATGTGTGTTTCGTTCGCTCTACCAGTTATTATTTTGGCATTTGCATTTATTTCAATGTTGGTTTTGTGTCATGACATTTTTATGTAACTTTCTGACTTAACGGCGATATACTATGGTTGTACCTAAGAAAATCATCAAAAGACAGGTACATTTTTGATTGCCCTATATTTGGTACAATTAGTTGTCATAGGATGTCATGGCACTGCTGTTCAGACAGGTTGGAAAAATAGTCTGTATTCGCCGAATCGAAATACATTTGGGCAAACCGTTACAAAAGGCAGTTTGCCTTCTCCATTTCAATGAACCGCCATTTCGGCATGTGTTTCAATACCTAGACGGTAAATTAACGAATCCAAAATCTTTGAGAGGGCAATCGGTGGAAAGCTAAGTGGCTGCGAAAAACGTTCAGTAATTCGCTGTCAGATCCCCACAATAGACAGAAGTACACTAGGTATGGATCAGCAATATCTACTTGATATTTCCATGCCAATAAAGTCAGGAAACTGTAAAGAGGATTTGGCTGTACGAGATCCTAGTTCCTTATCACACTCGAGGTGGTTGACAACAGCAAATCGAACTCAAAGATTGTACTTAAGTGAAGAAAGTCTTACACCTGAACTTCAAAAAATAGTTGCATTTATTTTGAAGTCATACATGCCAATGTGGTTTATTATTAAAACAAGTAAATACTTTACAGATGGACCAAAACTCGTACCAATCAACACAATGTTCATTGTACCTGCCTGAAGATTCACGTAATATTGTCGACTCTGTGATCGAACAAAATGGCTTTTTCGCTCATTCAATACATTTAATGTTAGCCATAGCACAAGATAATACAAAACACATAACAGAGCTTGGACTTCGACAAATTCTAAAGGCGAGACAATTAGGTCAAAAGAGAACAACTATCAGAACATTCATGCCGCCAAAACTCAATTTCAATGCTCAACACTACTCGGAAATAATTAACTGGATGAACTGTGATTTATCTTCTCTCCCATTATTAAAAGATATCAGTGACGATGAGATTAAATCACATATTTAAGTGACTCAGTCCGTAATTGGGATATAACATTCAAGACATTCCCAGTTCACACAGAGGCAGTTGAACGGTCTGTGAAACTTGTGACAGAAGCCTCAGGAAAAGTTTGCGGAGCTGAGTCTAGGGATGGTTTTATCGGAACGACTCGACTCCGCTGTCAAGCTCAACCATGCCTAACTTCGTCCATAAATCAAATTTCAAAGTACCTTTATCTAATAATGAGTAAAAACGGAGATGTTCAATTGTTCAACGTGAGTTTCTTGGACCTACGACTCTTCACACAAAAACCTAGTGTTTTCAATAAAAAAATCTGTTTATAAATATTACTAATGGTCTAAAATAATTTGTTTCTAAACATTTAACCTTGTAGTCAATAAAGAAAACAAAAAAAAACATGTAAGTTGTTATTCGCAACTTTTCCGTGGTATAGCGACTTGGAAAAAAAATTTGAATTTTTTCGGCCCACCCTACTCCACCATTTTGGTCATTATGCGCACAGTACTGAGATTCTGAAAACAAATAGTGTCGCTTTTTATTATCACCATTGTTCTGGCTATTACCAGTGTTCTGGCTTTTTTACCATCAGTTGTTGCTATATTTCTCAAAGTTCCGTTGCTACTGCCCCTTGCTCCCTGTATGGTCTTTGGCACTGCATGTATCGCTTCGAAGATGTACAAATTTTTGAAACGATTTCAACCTGGAGAACACAAGCACTTTGCCGGCGGCTGTAGACGGACTTCCGTCCATAGCAATCTGAGAATGCTGAGGTAACTTGAGTCTCCAATTCTCAGGAGACGCCTGGAGCATGATGGAGGTAGTTCCGGCGATCAGAATGATCAGTGTGATCAATTTTAGCTTCCTTGAGAAAAAGAAGAAACTGCACAACCCGTACAACTTACTCTTTCACTAGCAACAAGTTTTGTAACAGTTGTATAAAAAACATCAGCAAAGATAGAGAAACATTTAGAAATCTGAATCCTCTGGTAAAAGGACGAAAACTGAAAGCGTAAAACTGGTTTACGTATGTATTGGAATTTAAAAATTAAAAAATTGAAACTCCTAATGGTTTTTAACTCTTGTGTTAAATTTTCAACGTTTCAACTATTTTGCCAGAATTGTAGATGACAAATTACCAATCCATAGGATAGACAGTAAACTTATTTTTCTACGAAATTTCCTTCAACTTCTATTCCACTTATGTTTGAGCAACGTAACTATTTTGAAGAAATGCTGGCCTTGATTATTGAAGAAATTGTGTGCTGTTGCTATAATTGAGCCACCGCTTACGAATTTTGTTACCTTTTCTGCTTTAGGAATAAAATATAAGAATTACTGGATCAGGAAAGTAGGATGATACTTCATTACATCAAATTCAATTTCACAGATTGCATTTTGACAAATCGGAGTGACGCACGCTGATGGTATAGAGTTCCATGCAGAAAAGCAAATGTCAAATAAAATTGCCTAGGTCAAGTTCAAAATAATCAAGAATCAAAATTCTTTTGATATCTCAATAAATTTGCTAAAATTTCTACAGCTAAATGAGCTGTAGAAGAAAGGACTCAAGCCAGCTTTTGTTCAGTTTCGGCCGACAGCTTATTGAGTACGGAGTGATAGTTTAATAATAGTCCAATTATACTATTTATTATCCAAATCCAAAAAAAGAATATGATAATGTGTAACTACTTTATTAATTGTTGATCCGTTTTGGACAACATCTAACATGAATCTACTGCAGTATTTCAGGGACAGAACAAGTTCAGGTTGTTTTCATGAGACAAAGATTTATGCACTTTTACTCTATGGAACTCAAAATGTATAAATTCCCTAACGATTAATCCGAATAGTTGTCAAACCATACTTGACGAAGGGACGAGCGGAAAAGGAAAAATATCTTTTCGTGGATAGCTAATTTGACAATCAAAGTACCACAACTCAAAATAAATACTCAAAAACGGGAGGCTGCTTTGTTTTTCTATTTGAATGGGTTACCTTAATGCATTTGAATATTCTGTTACTCCTGGTTTATTAGTATATCAAGTTGTTAGTACCCATATTCAGAAACAGTACCTATAATGTAAGCAAAACGCACATACCCTTACCTCATAATACCAAATTTAGTAACGTAACAATTGCATTTACACAGATCTTAACGCTAACAGCAAATTCTCACCGCGTTGATACTATCTAGACTCGCATCTACATAGTAATTTTGTAATATACGTGACGCTTCCACAATTGTAAATTTCCCCCTCGCATTCCTTTACCAAAAATCCCACTTAAAAATCAAATCATGGCTTTCAAATGTACTGAAAAATTTACAAAAAAACATTGGCGAACTGTTTGCTTTGAAAAAAGTTTATGTGAGGGCTGTGTTTTTACCTGATATTATTTGGTAAACGTTTCACGCCGGAACCATGATCAAAAGCGAAGCACAAACAACCCTTTGAACTCTAAAGCACCTTCTGCGTCTGCAAACTTTTTTCAATAAAGTTTAAGCTGAAATACGAATTTAAAATGAGTACAGTAGGTATGTATATGGTTATTTCGTATATATACACGTACTGTACATCAAACGAATGAAAAACTGAAGTAAGAAGGTTTTTTTTTTCGTTTTAATCCGAAAAGAGTTTTATTAAGCGTCAGAATTAATAATTTGGTACGTTTTAATGAAAATTTAACTTTTTAATGGGTACTATTAAATTCCGTTTCAATTAAATAAACTTGAAAAAGAAATTTTACAACAATAATTTCGGAGATAAATTAAATTATTGTTTTGAGAAATTAGCAGGTAATGAAAACTGAAATAAGTTCATAACTAGAATCCCTCAAGTTTTAATAACTAAAAGCAGTTAGGCAATTTAAAATATTGGGTTTGTAAAGTTAATAAATTATTTTTGCAAGACTACCTAGCGCAAATACAACGAGAATAACAGAATGCTAATAAAATTAAACCCGAAATTAACGAAGTGTTCTGTAATTTCCTGATTACTTAATTAAGCATTCATTGCGTAATTTATTTTGCATACTCACTTTTATTACTGTTTTCACCGTTGCCTGAAATTTTCCAAACAAATATTAATAATTAACTTATTTTATTGACAATAAATTTCAGCAGTAGACACTGGGAAAAGTTCGTTTTTAGCTGGTTTTGGAATGGGATTCATAGCATTTGCTCTGAAAAAGCTTCTTCTTCCAGTATTCTTTGGTGCACAGATTATTAAATCCGCCCTTATAGTTCTTTTCTTGCCATCGTTACTCGGTAATTTGGGTAAACTACTCGGAAAGGGATTATCTACGTTCTCGGGAGCATCTGGAGCATCAGGATTTGGCCAAGGGAACAAAGACCAAGTCGAGGACTTTGAATTCAAAGACACAAGTCCTTACAACAATGACGCTGAAATTCAAGACGGTGCCGCCGCCGCCGCTACCAGTTTAAACCTTAACATGGCCTCCTCTACGGATAAACCCGAAGCTATAAACAGGTAAACCTTAAAACGATTTTACGCACAATTTCATCCCACACATTTCATTAACCAACTCAATTAACTAACTTTTGAAATTAACTTCTAGAAGGAAAATACTTATTACTTTTTCTAACCATTATCGCATTAATCAAATCAACACTAACTATTATTGCGAAAGCAGTAGATTTGTCAACTTATTGACTAAACCATTATGTGTTTCAAGGTTAAAACAAAGTTATAAACTAATGCAAATTTGCGACAAAAGCAAGTTTTCAGGTCTACATTGTAAATTTTATTGGATTAAATCAAAACCATGTGCCCCTCAAGAACTTAACATAAACAGCAAATGCGTCGCGAATCAATAACACTAATGTGAAAATGTAAATTCAAATCACGCTGGAAAAGAGTGAAACCGGGAACGTTGTTGAAACGCTGACGCGTTGCTAAGGGTTTTTATGGTTGTTTCAGTAATTCAGCAATTTTAAAGGGTAAGATTAAAAATAAATTTTGCTCTTTTGTTGGGGTTAGATGACATGAGTTTAAATTTTATAGAAATTAAAAGGAATTGAAATGGATGTTGCTTCAGTACAAAAAATATTCGTTGACATGTTTCATTAGTCATTCAAGCATGCATATATAGGAAAGTAAAAAAAGCTATTTATCATTATAATGACGGAACTATACCAAAAGTCTTCCATGCGTGATTGATGATTATGAAAAAATACATATAAGTTCGTTGGGTCATTAACTTATGTACATGTTTGCCCTATAATTTTACAAAAATGTAATTCGAATACATACGATAGATACGGTTTCAATCAGTTTTAGAGAATATCGGATTGTTTTTAGCTTGAAATAGAATTTCTCTAATTAGTTATATAAACATAACGTTGTTACATCTAATTACGTTCTTTGTTTAGTACATTTTTCAATTAACATAGTAATTACCTATAAAAATATATTTTTATGATTTAATAGTCGTGCAATTCCTGAAACCTCATCTACTTCAATTATATTATAATTATTTGAATCCTCATCGCTTGGCTGCTGTAATGATATCTTCAACCGTGTCTAGATATAATTAGCAGCACGAAAACAACAGGCAACCTGGAAGAATTAATGCATTAGAACAAAAACGAAGCGTAACGATTTTAAGCGTATCCACCATCACTTTTAATTCAGCCTTGTCCATTGTAATGTTCGTCTAAATATAATGAGTATGTCCAAAAAAGAATTGTTATAAAACTGGATTTGATAAAATCAAATTTTTATATTTTAAAAATGGTAGTCACTGGCATACCTTTTTGAGGGATAGCTGACGAAACAAATAGGAGCTGCTGTCGTGAAATATTATTTGACGATGTAATAAAATGAATTTAGATTTTTTTTTTTGATAACATCGTGAGCAGCTTAGCATAATTATACAAGAAGCAATGACTAAATAAAAAGTTTACTGCCTTCATAAGTATATACAATTTTTTTAAAAGTATTCGTCGTGGAATTAGTTGCTATGGTACGGTGTTTATTGTATATTTTCTAAAATCATCTTCGCATTTATCATCCATACAATAAGAAATATACAAAGAGAAATATTAGCAAACGGAAAATTCAGAAATTGACAGCGTTTAGATAACATTAAAATGAGACATGTAAATTTCAATTAGAGCATTTAAGCCAAACCTTAAGAGTTTTGTGTCTTAGAAATGCACTTTTGCACAAGGTTGTAAATGTTCTGTTTTATAGGACAAAGAACTTAATTCAAAACTACATAAACTCATTTAAATGTAAACCCTAAAAGATTTCGAAAGTAAAACTGTCAGAACTGTAGTACACACAGTGCAGTGTGGGATATTCTTGAAGAATTTCAATAACTGTATTGTAATTTTCAATAAGTGAGAAAGAATCATAATAAAATTTAGTCTTTTGGGACTCAAACAACAACAATAGTTAGCAAAACAGCATCTAACAAAAGATGTCACTACAAGCGTTTCCTACCTTTTTCACTAGTACATAAAAAGAGGTGTGCGTTTGATATCCTAAAACGGATGCTTCAAGCTGCCAGCAACTTTGCCAAATAAAAACTTAGGAGGCGATGGTAAAAGGTATACTAGACATTTGCCATATATGTCTTCTGTTTTATTCTTAATTAAAAACTAATTTTCCTTAATTAAGTTACAGTAGATGGGTAAGATACCTAATTATTGGCACGTTTTGATGCCATTTATAAAAAATGTAAGATAACCGACAGTTTGCTAATTTTTACTAAAGTATTATGACGTACATATTACACTTCTGTGTTTTTGGTTCATAATATATTAGCTATATTAATTTAATATTTAATTAAATCGATGGAATTAATATAAAACATTCGCTTGTCAGGCCAACTAATCAGTGGCAGAGATTTCTAGTCATTGGCATGCTTAGTATTCCAGTGATTGGTTCTCATAGGTAACATAGGAAAATATTAAAAGAAAATTAATATAAATTAGGAATTATATTTTCAAAATAGGAACGCTTTTAAAAATACTAGTAATACAAAATAAAAATAAAATAGTAACAAAAAAAACCCCAAATCATAAAATATAGAACAAGACAGTTTTCACTTCTTGAGACAGGTAGGGCAGCAATAATTTTCTTAGTATATTTCCTTCTTTAAACATCCATAATGATATACTCTAAGGAATTTTATGCACTTAATGCCCAAATTAGTTTTGCAAATGTTATTTACGCAAATAAAGCAAAGTCCATTACAAACTAGCATATTGTTTTTTAAATTTAAATCACTTTTTCCAACGTCATCTGTACCATCATAGAGGAACCTCTTACAATTTTCTACCTCTGAGTTTTTCTCAAGTAAAGTATCGTGATCATTTCCTGAAAGTTTGGAATCAATCAAGATGTTTTGTAATATATTGATTTTGTTAGAAGATCCTTCTGGTATAAGTTTAGTGAGTGTATGGTTTTCAAGTGTGCTGTCAATTTTAGATGTATGCTGATTTTTGTTTTTCTTAGCCCTTCTACCTTTAATTTCTGTGGATTTCTTCTGTTCATTCTTCGTGCAAATGAATTGTTTTCTAGCTTTCTCCAGTTCTTTTTCAGTTTTAGCTTTGTTCTTTTCTTCACATACATTTTTGAAAGCCGTGGAAGTAATTACGTACGGTAGTCTCTCTGTCTGTCTTTTTCCAGTCCTTTCTGGCGTTTTTTGCCACACAATTTTCTATCTTATCATTTAAGCTACTTTCTACGCAAGTCTGATTGGTTTTCTCATTTTCAGATAAAAACATCTGGGAATCAACGCATAACTACAACGAACTCCTGTTTTGTTACTTTTTTTAAATTTTGGCAGCCATTTTGACTATGTTTTCGAGGTGATATCAAAAAACTAAAAGTATACGTTTGTCTTATGTGTTGATGTAGAATACAATTCTAAAGTAAAACAAATTTTTGAAAATTTACCAATTTTCGGCGGCCATCTAGACCATGTTTCCGAAGAGTTACCAAAAACGGAAGATGTATAATCCAAATCTGAGTCAAAATTTAGAAATTTGACAAAAAATACGGACAGACATACAGACAGACAAACTTCACAAATTCAGTAACGACTCCTTCGGAGTTCGTTGATAACAACTGGCATATTTAATATTTCGTCTGCAAAATAACTAACATTGCGTTCTTTGCTTGGCGTACCTAAAATAAAATTAGTCAATAAATCGATGTACAGTTTTTCATAGTTTTTTTACCTGCAATGTTTTGATCGCTAATTGTGTCATTTTTGTGGTGCTCACTGTCATTGTTAGATTTTGCTTGTAGATTTTTGGTATTGCAAAAGAATTCTTTACAGATCTTTATTAGAATAAGTGCATCTTCTGATATATCTCTAGTTTCGAACTCTTTGTTTTTTGCACACTCTTCAAGTGTCTTTAACTTCTTCAACAAATTGAGAAAATTGTTGAAAGTTGATTGACGTAGTAGGTAAGATGTCGTTTTGAGATACATCCCCTTGACGTACTTTATTTTTACCAATACATTTAGACAAGTCTTTAGAACCCACACTCCAAGGAAAAATACCACATGCCTTAAATCCGTTGGAAACCATTTCTGCAGTTAATTCAAACAACACATCTTTTAAGATCGGAGCAAAGCTAGATTTATTCATTTTCCTGAAAGGATTATTTCTTCTCCATTTCAAAACTTCATGTTTCCATGCAGCCTTAAGCGTTCTAAAGCATGACACGTCGGCAAGTTGGAGAATTCTAGTTGCGTTAGGGTATAAAGCAACTAAACCTATGCCCAACGTGAAGCAGAGCTTACTAACTTGATAGGTTAGATGGGTTTTATGTTCGTCTACAAAATATATGATGGAAAATCTTACTGACTTCTTTTTCAAATACGACATATTCATAAAATAACTCGGACTTCAACCAGCCGTTTTCCGACATTCCTGAAAATTACATCACTCATAAATAATATCAATTACTGTTATTTATTTATATATCATAGTCAAAAGTGCAAACATTAACCCATTCCTCATTCCTTTGGAAAGTTCTCTGATATATGAGGTGGTATATACTTTTTGTAGGGATAAATCACCATTGGTGGTGTAATATCACCTGTTGCACCAAAAATAAACTTTACCGTTATATTAGCTCTACTGTGTCCTTGATCCACCTCATAGACGTTTTTTGCACCTTTGGGGGCTAGGACTTTTCCAGTTTTAGGGCAGAGTCTTTTTCTTTCAGCTACTGTTTGATATCTGTAAACCATTTTTGTATATCTGATTCAGCAACGTTTCCGCTAACTTTGGCAATCGATTCCTGTGTTCGACTTGTTATTTCTGGATGTCGCCTTAGAAAGCTCCTGTATCAGTGACTTCCTGGCGTGTTGTTCTTAAATGGAGTCTCTCGGGGTTTTCATCCAAAATCTTTTTACCGAAGAACAAATGTCTAGGAAATATTTTCCTATGACTGTCTTTAATCCATTTTACTAAAAATTTTTCTTCAATCTCGGTGAGGTACGTATTCGGTCCATGTCGTGTTTTGGCGAATCTTGTACCTAATCGAGATTGTAAAGTAGCTCTTGGGATTCAGTACCTTTTAGCCACCAACAATTTTGGGGCTCCACGTTTTATTTTAGCCAAACCAACTTGAAGGGTTTTTTCAATGTATGTCTTTGTATATTTCTGAACAGAAGAATTCAATTTCGGTATCTGAAATTAATAAATACAATCGTTTTTTCCAAAGATTATTACAATTTATCGTAATGCCAATAACTAGAAAAATGTTAAAAAATGAATGTATCTAGAATCCCACCAAAGAATTGTTAGGTTAAACATACTGTTTATTAGAAATAAGCATAATGTACTATATAAAACTACCACAATGTGCATATTTAGGAAAGTATCTATTTTAGACGATTCTCAAGCAAGCACTGTATAACATATATCTTGATTTTTTACCTTAAAACATTACAGAAACAACACCTCTTTTTTAAACACTTCACTACATGTATAAAAATCATAAGGAAGCATTCATAATGCACTTCTTGTTTCAAACAATGTTGCCAGACGAAGATTATACTACGAAAATTGAATTATATTACACAGAAACTGTAAAAATTATTAAAACTGACAACATGCCAATAACTAGTCTCATGCCAACCATTGAGTATCTTACCCTACTTATTGTTGCAAGGCTTTCTAAATTAGTAAATTGTTGGCAAAGATAGAAATTTTGACAACGCTACAACACTGCTTATTCGTTTCGTGGTTTTATTGGTGAAAATCATAAATCAACAGATAATGCTCACTTTTATAAATGTGGCAAAGAAGAGGTAGGCCGCAGCTGCAAATTCCATTCTCAGAGTTGACAATTTTACAACTTTCTTACTATTGGCAGATGACCAGATTATATAACTGGCAGGTCTGTCATTGGAGAAAATTGAGAAAAAGTAGGAGCTTGCCACATAAGTGACGAACAACTACATAAAAGAAGAAAAAGCATGTTTAGCATAAAAGACAGTTCTATAGGGCAAAAGAAAAGTTCAGAATGATTAGACACTGTTTATTTTGGTCATCTCGAAAACTTGCAAACAACTACAAAGAAAATACTAGAGTTAGTGATAGATATCATGGTTGTATTATTACAGGTTAAAATCAAATATCAAATGAGTATACCAGACATCAAAGAGTACAGAACCTGAGTAGTACTCAAGAAAAGTTTGTGACATTCGATGGAAAGGAATAAAATTAGACAGGTCAAAGACTAGTGGTAGTTGTCTTTGTAGTTTACAAAAATGGTATGATAATAGCTAATGGCAAGTCAAGTCAAGTCAATCGTTAAATTCCCGCCGAAGGCGGAAGGCCGTTTTAAGCTCCTCGTGGAGCTTCTTCAGCCTTAGCTAATGGCATTAAACATCCATCGCAAAAGGTATCGACAACGGTGGACAATATAGTACATAAATCTAAATTATCATGAGTTTATCATTTGTAGTTTTTAAAATATTTAAATAAACGTGTAGTCCTGTTTGAATGGGACTACCTAATAGTAGAATAATAGTGGACTGGCAGCAGTCTCAAAAGCAGTTACCTTGAGTAGAATATCAAATCAATCATATAGCATAGAGTATTTATAAGTCGGTTAAGATCTATCAAAATCAAAGAAAGTTAACAAAATGTTCAATATGATACTAAAACTATAAATTGCCCGAACAAAACGAGATATATTATATCGACAGTCGAATGATCATTGAAACAATGACTACAAAAAAACTTACAAAAAACGGGTTAGTACAAGCTGCTTTCCTGCGCCCAGGAGTGGGACATAAGAATGTAGATAGCAGATGACCAAGACCATGTGTTTCTTTGATGTATGGTTCCTAAGAAGATTAGGGTCAGAGAACGATTTAGAGGTTTCTGATTACAACGTGTGTTAGAAGAGTTAATAAATCATTAAGATTGCTTGTAATAAATTATTGAGCCCCAAAGCTTGAGAACTGCTGCCATAGAGAACAATGTTAAACCAATAAAAATAAAACATAAGTGGACACTGCATACCATGATTTGGGCTTGGGTTACCGCAAGGCTTATAATTCAAGAAATTGCAAAAAAAAGCAATCTCAGTTTGTTCTAATCAAGACAATTTGAGTTACTGGTACTTGAGTAATCAAACGCTGCTTTTTTATTATTGTGTTTTGAACTTATGAAACTTAGAGTTGTAACACATCTTTCCTTGGACATACCTTAAGAACCACCTTTCGTCACCTTTGATTTTTTTTTGAGTCGTATTTCTAAACTTTAATGCAAACAAACATTCTTGGTAGGAGGCAAGTGCCAAAAATCGTCCGCCAAAAATCTACTCGTAACGAGATGTATAACTACATCAGTTGGTGTTTGTATTTGTTTATTTAGAGTCTATGACATTTGGACCAGAGAAAATATAATGTAATCTGTAATAATAATAATCTTGAGTTTAACCTTGTAGCTTTCAGTTTAGATCTATTTATAGAAGGAATTAAAAGTTTTTGTTCTGTTCAAATGGCCGCACCCCATCCTAACTTGACACTCAAACGACATCGCACCTAAACAGGTGAAGCCCAAACGGCAGCAACGTCCGTTCTTTCTTCTTTTGCTGATATGTCTGTCAATCTTCTTCCTTTTGAGATTCCAGTGTTTATAAATTAACCTTTCTCGCCCCATTTTTTATCTTTATCTCCTTGTATCTTAAAAGTTTCTAAAAATACACTTTTTTGGTTATTTCCAGGTAAACTTTTGTCGTAATGGACGTCTATCAGAAAAAACACATTTTAGACCGCAGCTTTTATAACTATTGTGAGGAAGGAAGGAAAAACCAAACGAAGCGTATTGATCTCTGAGTAATTTGTAAAATGCCAGCTTATACCGACTATTTCAAGTTTTTTTGCCACAACACATAGCAACTGTTTTATTCACTGTTTACAAGTAGTTTGATATTTTTCTTCATTAACATAATTAGTCCTTAGGTCAGATTCCAAACAATCCATTAAGATTTTGAACTACTTGAAAAAACCTCTACGCCTACGCTTGGATAGAGTTGTAAGCGCTTTTTTATTTCTTTAGCACGTCATTTAGGTATGACACTCAAAATTATATGTTGAAGTTATCTTTGTTCAGTAGTTTTCAATTTCAAACTAAGTTATATTTGAGATGATCGGGATTTCAAAGAGTGTAACTAGCAAAGCTCTAAAGCTTTAATAATTCTTTAAAAGGAAAAACTGATCGTTCACTCAAGTTTTACTATAGAGCAGATGAGGAAACATGAAAAAAAGAACTTTACTCGAAAATACACTGAGGGACTAAATCAAACACGGTAAAGATGAGTTTATGGAATCTTTTCAAGTTCCAAGTGGTCAAGAATGTCTTGCAGTTAGTCTCATAAGGTCGACCATTTATGTATAGGCTGTAACTATGCGTAACAAGATTAGAACTTAAAAGTTTGCAAAAGTACGTATGTACCTAAAATTGTCACTGCTTATACGTGTTCTATACTTTGCATCATCAAAATAGTACTAATCAGTTTCACACTGAAAGTAATCAAATTTCAAATCGAGACTAGTCAGAGTAAGTCGAGTTGAAATTAGTCAAAATTTAGCAGTCTGCTATGATTACTTTCAACCTAGTGTTTGGTCGATGTTCTTCACTACAAACTGTGCAAATTAAGAAAGCTACAACTGAAGATAATCAATATTAATTTGTAATTGATTAGTTTCAATCTGAAATGGTTTATTCCCAGTATGAAGTTGCCTATTCCCAATTTGAAGTTGAATAGGTATAGAACATAGTGTGAACCAAGTTTTTTTAAATCGCTAGATCTCTAATATCGGAACTTTTTCGTTATGTCTTCTAAGTTATTTGTAGATTTAGGTGTTAAATATTTTCTTTTTTGGATGAAACGTGAAGAAAATTTCGAAAAAAAAGTTCTTCTTAGGTATGTTTTAATTCTCTTGTGGCCGAAAAATATAGTTTCAATCAAAAAACGTGTTTCTGGCAAAGTTAGAATTAATTTGGCAAGTTTTGCCACCTCTGGCATTGCTACAACCAGGCCGCTAGTTTGTAGACATTTGCTTAGTTGGAAAACTGACAAATTTGAATATTCTGCTAATGTATAAACTACCAACAATTCTGCTTTCAATTTTGCGAATTCAAAATGACGACCGTAAAACTTTAACAAACAATTAAACGCATTTTCTGGAAAGTTGACAGCAAAATCACTGTAGGTTTCATAATTCAGTAGCGATAGATTTGTTCATGTCACAAAATCTATCAGTAATGTGTCGCTTAAGAGTATCTAGTATTTCAAAATATAGTCGATATGTGCCTTTATGTCACGAGATATCTTAGTAATATGTTGCCTTTTTGCCTGAAAAGCACCAAAATTGCTCCTTGAATTCGCAGATATTTTCTGTCCCCTTGCCGCTCCTGGGAACTTCCTTGAGTTATGGATTCCATTTTGTTCCAAAACATTTCAAAGTTATTTCTTAATCCATCTCTGAATGATGTAAATTCTTCTATTCTCTTTGAGCACTAATTAATATCAAATATCTTTTTTTGTAAAACATCAAAAAGTATATCGAATTTTGGAAGTATCACAGAAAATAGGTTTAGTATAAAAATAAAATTACATTCATTTAGGGTGTGATGGAATCTTCTTGCACAAGCCCGTGATTAACCATTCCACTCAGTAGGATTTTCCATCATTGACTTAAATAATTTTGACAGCAGAAAGAACTTCAACCAATCTACCATTATACTTCCACCTAGTGAGTGCTGTTTTAGGGAAACGCTGCTGAACTAATATTTCAAGAGCGTTGGATCTCTTGCAAGATTTCGCAAAAAATGGAGCAAAACCCGAATTGTCTGAAAAAAGATTTTGCACTCTCAAATCTGTCCAACCGATTGCTTCCATACTAAATTTAACTTGTGGGTATAACAATGAACAAAAATAGCTTGATTATACTTGTCCTTTAAAGCTTTTGTAATCCATTATGTTTTTCCCCAAAACTAAATTCATCAATGCAATCAAGAACATGTTTTGCTAATCGAGGAGCTGTTGCGTCGCTTATACTATCGAATCTTAAAAATCATGCTTGGACTTCGCCATCAGTGGTAATGTAACGACAAACTGTTGACAACTGTGATTTTGTTTCGTCCATGATAATAGCAACGAAGGAAGTGTCTGTTATTTCCTTCTTAATTGCTTCTTTTATTAAAGAGCTTATTGCTTTAATCAAATCATTCCGAATATCATTAGACGTACCCAAAAAAAAACCATTGAAGCTTGCAGATGGTTATTTAATCTCTCATCTTGCTGAGCCAACAAATACAAAAGGTCCTCATAATTTCCTCTATTGTGAGAGTCTCCTGATTCATCATGCCGTCTAAACGCAAGTTCTTGCATACCAAGATGGCAAACAGCATCGATCAAGCGACTTACTATGCGTCTGTCCGTTTTGACTCTTTCATTAAATTTAGCTACACTTTCTTTAAATGCCTGACTCAGATAACAATCTATACGGGTTCCACCAAATGCTATTAAAGACACCGAAGCTGCTACATGTGTTGAGGAAGCTTCATGTCGTTTTTGTAAATTTCAAAAATTATTCATATCATCTATACAACGTTTTATTCTAGAAAATATATTTTGTTCCATTGAAAACAAACACAGGGCCGAAAATATAATTTTTTTGTGTGTTTGCAACCACACAGCCAAGAAATCTTCGAATACCAGGTTATCTTAAAACGATGAACGTATGATTTTTGCCGATATTTAGTTTGCGTAATAATTAACTCAGCTAAATCGGGGGTGGGTTTTCCTCTAGAGATTATATCTTATTTTTCAGCAAAACTTCGAATACTAAAAGGCCGTCTTAATATATCTTCAACAATGCAATTGCAGGCATAATTGATAGGTATTTCTGCAGACCCAGTTGCATTCATTTCTATAAGTGTTAAACTACGAGGGCGGTTCAATAAGTACCCGTGTTAGAAAGGAAGACACAATTTTTTTCAAAATTTTTTTTTTATTTTTCAACATAGTCTCCTTTTAGAAATATACACTTCTCCCAACGTTCCTGCCATTTTTCTAACCCCTCCAAAAAATAGGATTTGTCGAACTCTCCAAAATACGCCTCTATCTCGGCGATGACTTCCTCGTTTGAGCTAAATTTTTTTCCCGCGAGCCATTTCTTCATGTTAGGAAACAAGAAAAAGTCGCAGGGAGCAAGATCGGGTAAATACGGGGGGTGCGGCAGCAATTCATAACGCAATTCATGCAGTTTGGCGGCGACAACTCCGGATGAATGTGCTGGTGCGTTATCGTGGTGAAACAGCACCTTCTTTTTCGCCAAATGCGGCCGTGTTTCTTTCAATTTTTGGTCGAAGCTGTCTAATAACTCACTGTAGTATTGTCCAGTGATCGTTCTTCCTTTTTTTAAAAAATCCACGAGGATGACGCCGTTCGCATCCCAAAAAATCGTCGCCATGACCTTTCCGGCCGATGGAACCATCTTCGCCTTCTTTGGAGCAGATTCACCGGGAGAAATCCATTGTTTTGATTGTTGCTTAGTTTCTGGTGTGTAATGATGAATCCAGGTTTCATCAACGGTGACAACTCGACGCAAAAAACTCCTTCGGATTTCGCTTAAATTGCTCCAAACACTGCTTCGAAGTTAACAGCCGCATCCGCTTGTTGTCCACCGTTAGCAATCGCGGCACCCATCGCGCCGACAATTTTTTTCATCGCCAACTTATCATGTAAAATATTAATTGCCGTTCCGATCGACACACCTACGGCCTCTGCTACTTCACGCACTTTCGTTCGTCGATCAGCGAGAATCATGTCGTGAACTTTTTGAATGATTTCCTCGGTAACCACGTCTGCCGGGCGTCCTGGTCGCTCCTCATCAAAAACGGATGTTCGCCCACGTTTAAATTCGTTGAACCAATATCTAACTGTGGTCATAGACGGCGAAGTGTCCCCATAAACAGCATCCAACTTTGCTTTTATCTCCTCGCATTTTTTCCCATCCAAAAACAGAAAGCGAATTACCGAACGATACTGCTCTTTTTCCATCTTAGCTAAAATCACGAAACACGTCTTACTCAAATGGCTGTCAAATCCAAACTAACCTATCAATCAGTCTGCAATTTGTTATACCGTCGTTTGATAGATGGCAGCACACTTCCCTCAGGAACGCCTTCTGTCGTCAAACACGGGTACTTACTGAACCGCCCTCGTAAAGGTACAATTTACATGCATTTTTATAAAACCTACTTATCTTTGATATGATGACGCTACTAAAAATTAAAAATACGCACCTATTCCGTTAGTGCAGCGCAAAACAGACTAAAATAATGGTTTGTCTTGGCAATTACACGGCAAGCTGTGCTACTGTGATATGTATGGTTAACCGACCATTGAAAATTTAGATCAATGCGCATCTGCTAGTGTAGGCAGATTAGAGCGCTCACGTAAACGGTGTAAGTTAGCGATTACACGGGGATAAGCCGTACCAGCAAGTATGCTGTATCTGCAGTGTGCAAATTTAAATAATTTGCGGTGCCTTGGGCTTTAATTAAATAGTACAAAACCTTTTCGTTTTTATATAAATACAATAAAGTATAGTTTTCCTTAATAATAAAACTAAAATATTATTTTTCCTTAATAAGTTAAAAAAAAAGTATTTTCTCAACTGTAATCGCCGATTACAACGTTTACATTATGATATTACCTCTTGTCAATTTTTGGTTTATCCATTTACTTTAATTCTTTATTTTATGCTCTATTTATTCAGATGTGTCTTCAATCATTATTAAATTTCTACAATGAAAAATGTACTGTGAAAGAAACGAAACCTTACTTATTTCATGCAAGAAATTGTTTTTGATGTATTTCATGTGTTGGTGGATACTTGGCATATTGGTGGTATCTATTTTTACATTTGTTTCAATCGCAATAATAAACTAATACGGAAAATATTATACTATAATTAAACTGTAGAGTGTTATTGAGATTTCTGTAGCTACTGCTTTGCAAAAACAGTATAGAATTTTTGAAAACAGATTTATAAAAAACAAACTTTAAGATAAGATCTGAAATTCAATAGATTTTTTCTAGCCGAAAGTCTTACAAAAAGTGTAATTTTCTAGTTAACATAAGAAACATCAAAAAGGAGGATTAATTCTTAAGCTAGGAACGCCTATATGAAATAAAAGAAGGAAATTGGAAATCCTTTAAATATACTTCGAACGAAAAGATAAAACTTTTAATGAAATATAAATTATTCAGGAGTTTAAAAAGCTTCATTTTGTGACTTCTTAATTTTCTTTTTTAATAAAAACCTTTTCCATCTTTAACTTACACTTTTCATTTAGTATTACAATAAAATATAAATGTTTAATAAGATCACTTAAAATGTTTCAGGTTCGGTTATAGCAACAACAAAGTATTATACGCGCCGTATCACTCGGATAACTACTACTTCAGGAAGCCAACTACAAAAACCGACTATAAAGTTTTTCATAAGATACCACCATCGTCTCTACTTCTGACAACATACGACCCCTTCTACAGCCCACTCTTATCCAGATTAGACGCCGTCTTTCAGCAGCTTGGCTTGGGCTATGACAAGACACCGCAAACAGAACGTTGTCGAGAAAGGCTTGTATGCATGATGTATGCTAACCCTGCCAAATATGCCCCTTACAGCAATTTAGTTTCAGCGCAGCTCAGCAGGTGAGCTTATTTTAGAAGATACTAGAAATACGTGACATGTGTCACTCTCAATTCTTTATGCGACAGGCAAATATTTAACATCATTGTGTGATAGTGTCAACCCAAGTTGACAAGTTGGTGATACTGATATTTTGACTTTCAAATTGATATCCTCACATAAAATATTTATTTTGCGGTCATTAATATGTAAAGTTTACCTCGAAAGTCTTTTAGAGCTACCTACACAAACAGAGTAGTTTTTGATTCACGAAGTTGGGCGTGCATCTTAAATTCTTAAGAATAAATGGACAAAAAAAGTTAAATTATTATCCCACACATGTTTTTGACGACACCGCACCAAATTATTTATTGCTTTACCGTCACGCAAGTGTTATTTATGTTTTATGTAATATCTCGGAGCTTTCGTTTATACTTTTTTTTTGTAGGTTATTAGATGGATTATTTAATTTAAAAGAAAGTTGCTGCTTTTTGCAGAATTTATATAATTAAAGAACAATAGCTCTTTGTAAGTTACAAGCAAGAGAAACATAACCGTGTTTAATCTACATTAATTTAATCATAATAAGTAATTATTTTTGTAATTTAATCCTATGAACAATTAACAAGAAAATATGCCTCAAGTTACATTTATTTTGAAGTTTAACTTTCTGGAATATTTTGTGACTTTAGCTTAAGTAGGTATTATAATTCTAGAAGCTTCTAATGTGAAAGCCAGTTTTTTGGGTTATTTAAAATCAGAAAGCAAATTAAAACTTTTATTATAATTTACTAAGGAATTACATTTTTAATGAGAAAATTGAAATTATTTCAAGGTTATGAAGTCTAGACGACTAGATAAAAGAAGAAAAGAAAAAACTGCAGTATAAAGTTTTTGTTAGTTAGATTTATTATTGATCAAGTTCCCTTTCAAAAAAAACATCAATGAGCTAAAGTTCTAAATCATACCGGTGTGATTGTTTTAGCTTTCTAGCTCTTGTAAAACTTTGTACGTAGAAATGCTCAAACATCGTCGGTAAGTGACTTTGGTTTGTTTATGGAGCTTCTGAAAAATCTGAAGGCATTTTCAATTTTGATTTTCTACAGCAATGCGTTTTTATGGAAAAAGTAAACTGAGTTTCTAAAACTTCTAAGAATCTATCAAAAAAATACAGAGATGTTAGTATAAAATCTTCAAGAATATTCATTTGCAAAGAATCTAACTTTTCTTAGGCAGTGTACCGTAAGCTATACTATAAGAAGAATAAAATGTCAAGGTGATACAACTTTGCGTTCTGCAGATTTAGAAAACAAAATCGAATCAACTCATTTTTGCAAGAACGCGTTAAGAAGGGTCTATTCTACGAAGACCTCGAATAACTAGGCAATTGAACAATTTCCAAAATTTTAGTACATTCTCCAGTTTGGCACCAAAACAGACGTGCATACGACAGTTTCTTCCATGTTCTCTAAGCTCAATTATTTTAGCTGAGTATCTACCCAAGGGCATCGCGTGAATTTTTTGTCCTGAATTAAAATTTGTAACAAGAAAGATTAGTTTTGGTGGTGATCGTACATAGGAACACTCTAGAAATGAGTATCTCAAACACCGTTTTGATATTCCCTACCTCATATTCATCAGACGCATGCCTAAGGAATCAAACTCAGCTTTGGTTAACTCAAAACAATCGCTAGGAATTCCTAAATACTGCATTCTTACTTAATCTCCTCAATTCCGAGCATTTAGGTCCAGACAGTTGTTCCGGCTTGTGTCCCTCCCAACAAGAAAGAAAAAGAGAAGAAAAGAGAGATATTCATGGTTCTAGTGAGATAATACAGTATTCAAGAAACATTGAAATTGGTTCGCTAGTTTTCAAGATCTCCAAAATGGGCGCGGCCAAAAAAGGTCAATTTTGGCCTTTTGGTCAGTCGTTCTTTGCTTCTACGAAGCATAAAATGAAAATGACACTGAATTCCGTTAAGTTTCATTGATATAGAAGTAAGCAAGTGCAGCACCACAACACTAATGAAACTACGGTTTCGGGTCCCGGCACAATTTAGACCGTATCAGATAAAGGGTTAATCATAAGTAAACCCACTTTTCTTAAATTCACTTTGTTGAACGAGATGATACAAACAAAACATTTTCCTTATATAAATAACAAAATTAATGTTTCTTTTTATTAGCTTTAATTTTCAAAGGTGCATAATCACCTTCCCTGGATATTAGTCGTAATTTTCTTTTTGCCCAGATTCTGCTGCCACTTCTGCAGTAGTATTTTTCCAAATCTGTCGGAATCCTCTCAAGTTCTTAGCTGCTGCGGACCTTTGAGAACACTTTCTTTCTGATAATACCCAGAATTTTTCTGTTGGTCGTCCTTGGGGCAAATTTGGAGTGTCTGATTCTCGATCAACAAATTTAACACTAACCTGAGTTAAAGATTTGGCTAGTCTTTCAGAATAATGGGCCGGTGCTAAATCCGGCTAGAATATTATCTTTTTTTTGAATGATGTTTTTCAATAAATGGGATCAAAAAATTCTTTAGAATATTTAAACAAACATTGGTATCAATCGTTCTTTTCCTCACATAGGGCTCAGAAACATTGCCATGAGTATCAATCGATTGCCATACTAAAACTTTACTAGGGAATTTAGTTTTTGGTCGAGATCTTACTTGATAGGGAACAGAATTGTCTTTTGCCATAAAAAACCTTTTTCCAGGAATTTCATCGGGATCACAGGTTGTATAACTTTCATCATTCAGGACAATTTTTTGTTCATCAAGCATTGCACGATAAAGCTTCGCTGCTCCTTTACGGCATCTTTCCTCTTTGGTTTGGTTTTTTATATACTTTGGTGCAGATGTTTGGAAAAATGACTTAATAGACAACTTATTTTTAGCTCTCTGTGTAGATGATTGCGAAACTCCTAGTCGAATGCCAGTTTAGTCGATGAAATTCGAGGACTGCTTTTCATCCAGTCTCCCACTGTGTCATAAATAAATCACTTGCTGCAACTCTAGGTCTTCCGGATAACTTCTGATACTCCATCACGCCTCTCTTAACATATTGTTCTACTATTCTGCAGATGCTACGTCGCGATTTTCCTTCATTTTTAAAATGGTTGAATGTAGCACATTTACTGTAACCACACTGAGTATAAAACTCGCAAAACGCTCAGTTTCAATTCGCTTCATTTTGTAATAGTTAATATTCTGACAAAATCTTTCAAGTTAGTATTCAACTGTCAATATGACATTCACTAAACAGTAAAAAGTTAATTGTTTTCATTTGTTTAGCAAGAGTTCTGTGATTTAAAAGTGGTGGCTCTACTTATGACTAACCCTTTATTATGACGTGCCATAGAAATCTCTTATGTGCACAGAATCCATATATAAACTTCCATTTCTGAAATCTATAATCAATACATTTCTTGAAAATGCCTTACGGAGAAATTTTACATCTTTCGAAACAGAGACATTTAACAGTTTCGATAATTTTACAATCAGTTGTTAAACTAAAATCTAAAAAACACAGATTGCCCGAATGGTCTAGTGGTGATGACACTTACCATAATCCACTTTATACACAGCACAAAGCTATACCGGACCGATGCCGCCGCGACGTGAATTCAGTCCTAGAGTTGTAAAGAAAGCTCTTCGATCAAAATCACGGGACCACAGATCTTGTAGCAGTGGCGGAAAGTAAGAAAAATGAAAAAAAAAACTTTTAGCAAAAAAACATTTATTTAATAGAAATATAGTGTGACTAGCTTTAGTCATGCATTCTTTTTAAACTTAAGTTTTGTTGAAATCTAATAAAACTAATAAATAACTGGCAAGATTTACTGCCACCTGTAAACCGGATGTCTTGACTGGTGCCTTCAAAGAACATTTCTGTGGAAATCTTAATTTGTTTGTTAAATTATTTTACTAAAATTATCTAGTTACTTTGTGTGTTAACCTTTAATTACAAACAAAAAATTTCAAATATATTCTCCCCCCTTTGATTTAAATCCTGGATCCGCTACTGTCTTGTAGCTTGTGTCCAAATAAGATAAAAAGGAAAAAAAAGCTAATTTTGTTAGAAAATACAATGCCAGTGAACGTTAGTGACTCTTAGGTCAATAGTACGGTCTTTTATATTAAGTCAGTTGTCACTATTTCTACAATCTGGTCGTTTTGAAAATTTCTTATGAAAAGTGCGTATTTTGAAAGAGTGAAGACGCAAACCCTGATTTGCATATGGCGCATTATCAGAGAGATAAATGGCACCAGATCAGTCGATTCTAGAACAGTTGAGGGTTGCTATTTATATTTCTGGCCTAACAATGAAAAAACAAGTGTTTATAATCAAAACTAGTTTTATTGTTTTTCAAAATATTCTCCATTAAGATTGATACACTTTTCCATGCGTTTGAACCAATTTTCGAAGCACTTTTTCCACTCTGTTTGAGGCAGCTCCAAAATATGCGTTTTGAAACAAAAAAACGGCTTCTTCTGGTGTTGAAAATCGTTGACCACGCAGTTTGTTTTTGATGTACGGGAATAAAAAGAAGTCATTGGGTGCCAAATCAGGGCTGTATGGTGGATGGCCCATCAACTCGACCTTCTGGCTGGTTAAATATTCAATTGTTTGAGCAGCGATGTGAGAGCTTGCATTGTCATGATGAAGAATGATTCGCCTCTTCTTTGAAGTTTTCCGAATTTCCCCAATGACTTCTGGCAAACAAATGGTTGTGTACCATTCAGAGTTGACCGTCTTACGTTGCTCTAACGCCACTGTTCCCACATGACCGGTAATGCCAAAGAAACAGGCAACCATTTGCTTCGATGTGCTTCTTCCGCGAACAACTTTTGTTGGATTTGGCTCGTCTTGAAAGACCCACATTGTTGATTGCTGCGTAGTTCCATTATTCGTCACCTGTGCAGATGTTATACACAGCCTTTGATGCACCTTTCTCAAATTTTTTCAACATTTCAATGCACCAGTCGACGCGAGCCTTCTTTTGAGCATTGGTCAGGTTATGCGGGATCCAACGGGAACAAATTTTTTTTACGGCCAAATGATCATGTAATATCTTGTTGATGCTAGTCATACTAATGCCCAAAGATGCCTCAATCTCACGGTATGTCACATGACGATCTTGTTTTAACAGTTCACGCACAGCATCAATGTTTTCAGGCACAACGACAGATTTTGGACGGCCTTCACGGATTTCGTCCTGGAGTGAACATCGGCCACGTTTGAATTCATTATACCAGTTTTTTACAGTTCTGTAGGATGGAGCTTCATCGCTATATAATGTATTAAGTCTCTTGTCGTGATAATCCACGTCGAAAGTTATGAAAAATAATTGCACGAAAGTGTTCAAGGGTCAATTCCATTTTTTACTAGGGAATGCACTTTTCAATTAACTGCAAACAATACTAATCGCACTCGAATGACAAAATGTTGTGGTTGAGGTTATGTTCAACAATGTAAAGTTTACACCGGAAATGTCAGCTGACGCCTGGAAAGTCAGTGTTGCCAAGGCCAGAAATATAAATAGCAACCGTCGTATAACTGATCTAACACAAAGTAGTGGCCAACTGTAATGCAAAACCCGGCTTCGACAACTCTGATCTTGTGCGTGAATGACACAATGACATTTTTAAGACCATGGTAACTTTGGAGAATATCAAGATCCTATATTATAATAATAATAAATAGCTACGATTCAAAGACTGACTATCATTTATCAGCAGTTTCGATTTTAGCAAAAAAAGGAGGTAAACTATTTGATTTCATACAGAAAGCCGTGCACGTTTGCGTGTATTTTAAATTCACATCAAGTTCTGACTCCATTTACACCTGTAAATGTGTATCGTCATTAGGTACACATTTTTGCAGTTAAGTCTAATCTACCTGTGAACTCTCTAGATCGATTATAATCATTTACGAGACAACAAAAACTTATATTTATATATCAAAGGTCGTAAGCGTATTTTCTTGTTGCCCATTTCTATGCATCAAACTCTAGAAATTCCTTTACAATCAGACGATGTTTGTCTACCCATCCTAAATAAATTTTGCACGAATATTAAGGGTCAACTGCGTACGTAGATATGGTCTGACGGCTTACGAGGATGATTTAGTTTTTAAGAAAGTTTTATTTTAGTCTTAGCTTTATAAATTTACATTTTCCGAAACGAAAATAAAAAGAAAAGTTTATACCTATGTCATCAGACATCTGCTTTGAGAATTATGGAATTACTTACAAAACACTGTATTACACACCGTATGTTTAATTTCGTTATCAGACAGGCGGGGCCTAAGACACCACACACGTACTCTCACAATTCACTTTCAAAGAATTTTACTTACAAAACACTCTGCATAATCAATGTTATTTTTCTTGAGTTAATCACATTAAACATTAATAAAAAGGCTCATCTTTAATTTAGCTTGCACTAGTCTAGTAAACAAAAGCGGGATTTCTAAAATTATTTTTTCAATGAAAACTATTGTCGCTCCTTCACACCGTATAACACCTGTTTTTCCTACTTTGGTATTTCGGCATGTCGAAAACAAGTTTCAGTACTACAACCTCTAACGTAGCTGGTATTAAAGACCTTAGTGCATTCAATTAGTATTTTGCTTACTATGTATTTCATTAGTTTTAGAAAGAAGAAGGAAAAACAAGTAGACTTGTATCGGGTGTTCCGTAAAATGCCTCATATTAAAGTTATGTTCTAAAATGCATTTCATTTGAATAGAACTTCATAGGACATATTAAGTTTACTTAAGCTTTTATGTTTAGTATACATTTCCGAATCAGGATTTCGAAAAGCCTATAGTCATGAAATATTGCGTACAACTGACGTAAAAGCTTTTGACTTAATAATAAAATCGTAATTGCCCTACTTCATTATAATAAGACTATCACGTAATGTTATTAAATTCTTATTCTATTATCTGCTGAAACGTTAGCAAGCTTCTAATTTAATTGCAACTCCTGGTTCTCTTCCGATTAAAACAAGAGTTTTACAAGGATCTATTCTGGGCCCCATTATTGTTCATAACTTATACTTCTAACAAATATATAAAAAGCACAAACTGAGACTTAACGCTAACAAATCTGTTCTACTCTATTCAGTAGAAAAAATGTTAAAAATTGAAATTAACCCATTAATGGCCACGACTTTAAAAATCGTGTGGTTTGATCAAAAGTTTTCTTAAACGTCGGCGTCGTTTAGATAAATAAATTACAATGTTATTATTTATTAACATCCTATATGAAGAAAAGTTCTATCTTACAGCGAAACGAATGGGTGCATAAACGTACCTTGGGCATAATACGAGCGTGGTCTGAAAAGTTTCCGACCTCAACGTGAAGATGGCAGCACTCGTAAATAAAAGCTACTGAATTTCGTTGTTTATCTGTTGACAGTTACTCACCAAAGTTTCAGCCATTTTAGACGCGCAGTTTTTATGTAACAGTCGTTTGAGTGAGTTGATGTGAGTTTTTTTGTGAAAATGGACAAAATCGAGTATCGAGCTGTCATTTAATATTTGTTTTTGAAAGGCAATACGCCTTCGCAAATAAAAGATGAGTTGGATTTTGTGTATGGGGACTCCGCACCATCATTTACCACAGTGAAATTTTGGGCTGCTGAATTTAAACGTGACCGTAAGAGCTTGGGAGACGATGAACGTTCGGGACGTCCAAAAACTGCAACTACCGACGAAAACATCGCCAAAGTTCACCAAATGGTGCTAGACGACCGCCGAATTAAAGTGAGAGAGATAGCAGAGGTTATGAACATGTCAAAAGAATGTGTTTGTCACATATTAAATCAACATTTAGGCATGAGAAAGCTGTCCGCGCGTTTGCTCACGTTAGACCAAAAACGTGTTCGAATGAATATTTTCAACGCTCTTTTGGCGCAGTTTAGGTGAAATAAATCCGAGTTTTGGCGCCGATTAATTACTGTAGATGAAACTTAGATACACCATTATACGCCCGAAACAAAAATACAGTCCAAACAGTGGAACCGGCTCCAAAAAAAACAAAAACTGTTTTTTCGGCTGGGAAAGTGATGGCGACTGTTTTTTTGGGATAGTCATGGAGTTATTTTAATCGATTATCTTCAAAAAGGAAAAACCATTACAGGAGCATACTATGCATCATTACTTGACAAGCTGAAGGCAGAACTTGCGAAAAACGGCCACATTTGCAGAAAAAGAAAATCCTGTTTCACCAAGACAACGCACCGTCTCACACCTCAGCGGTTGCCATGGCGAAAATCCACGAATTACGGTTTGAACTGCTTAACCATCCGCCTTACTCACCCGATCTAGCCCCAAGCGACTTCTTTTTGTTCCCTTATCTAAAAATTGCGCTCGGAGGACAAAGATTTTCATCAAATGAAGAGGCAATCACCTTCGTGAAAATTATTTTGCACAGAAAAATGCCGAGTACTATTTGGACGGGTTACAGAGATGGGAGCATCGCTGGGAGAAGTGTGTAGACTTACAAGGAGACTATGTTGAAAAATAAAAAAAAAATTTTCAGAAAAAATGTCTTGTATCTTTGTTAGGTCGGAAACTTTTCAGACCACCCTCGTACATATAATCTGTATGAGAAAAAAACTGATAAACTCTATTTTATTTTTTTGTGTGTGGAAAGCTTAAAAACAATCAGGCTGAAATAGCGTTTGCATTTCTTACATAAATATATTGTATCGTTTTTACATAGGCGACATTTCTTCTAGCACTATTGTCTTCTTCTTTTATGACGTGGCCAATATTATCAAATTTTATGTTTCCTGGAAGACTAATTTTGGAAGACCTCCAATGAGTTAAACTGGGTGGATGCCCAAACGGCTTTGTATGTGCCTTACTAATTCTTTTCTTTTTTTACTTTTACTTATGTTAAATGCACTACTAAAGATAACTCCTACACTCGGCCATCCTGAAAATGAATGCGACTCGAATTCGCTATTCGCTCTCGCGTCTTTCATTGTCCACTCCATTCTTAGGGACAATTTCGAGTATATTAACCAATGGTGCGTCAGTATCTCGTGTCTTCTTGTTTGTACCTTTTTATTGGGACAATCCATTGGAATGTGTTCATAATTGCACACAAAACATTTAGTTCCTTTGCTTTTCATGGGATATTCTTTTAATTTATGCCCTTTACCACCGCAATTAAAGCAAGATGCAGAAGATTGTGTTCTACTACCTTCTTTATTATCCCCTCTTTCACAGTTTTTATTTTCTTCCTTTTTGAACTTAGACTCTGATACCTTAACGCCACTTCTTATTTTTTCATACAATTTAATCTTTTCTTTAAATTCTTTAAATGTCTTGGCCTCATTAAGAACTGTTTATTGGTGACCTCGTCTTGAATTCCGTCTATTATATATTGTATAACGGATTCGACATCTATATCAGCACGACTACTAATTTCACGCAACGCTAGCACGTATGCTTGTACAGATTCTTCACGCTTTTTCTTCCGAGCCATTAATAATTTATGCACCTGAGCAGTACTTACATTAACTTTAAATTTTTGGAGAAGGGCTTCTTTAAGAGCTTTCCACGAGGTAATACCATTCTCAGACTGTACATACAATTTTGCCAAAATCTCTCAAAGATTTTTTTTGCAAAAATCAGCTCACTCCATCCTGTGAGTTTCGCTATCTCTTCAAAGTCGTCTATCCATTTTTTATTGGATAATCCGTTAAAAGGTCTAATACTATCTTCTACGTCTCGAAACGTTAATGCAAATGATTCCTTCTTAAGAGTCCATCGTCCACTATAATCACTTGTAGTTTCATCGTCATTTCGTCTTTTATGTTTACGGCAGTGACACATCTCACTACTTCTTTCACGACTTTCTCTTTCATCATTACCTGATTCCCGATCATCTATTTTGTCATAAGCTAGAAAATCTCGTTCATTTCTTTCAACGTCTCCATTATCGTCTTCAGATAATTCATCCTGAGTTTCGTCTTCAGTATCTTGTGATTTCAATTATATGTAACCATCAATTCTAGTTAAAAGGAACCATAAACTACAATAAAAGTGACAACTAATCAAAAGGACACAAATGAATTCCAACTCTATTTTCGACAATTTTACGCAAATTAATAGCAAAGAAAGTCTACAGTATGGCAACATATTATTGTCAAGCTTGCTCGACAATAAATCACTTAAACTATTCTTGACGTACCATTTTCAGTAGTTTGGCTTATAATGGGTGCTTGAACAAAGCCAGCGAAGACTCCAGATGTGGTTTTGGACGCCTTTCGCAGGATCGGTCGGCAGATCCAACAGACAAGCGGATAATCGAATCAATTTCAAACAATTGCCAGCTACCGTCCTCTGTGTTATGGGATGTTACACAACACTTGTGTACACAACACAGATATTTAGTTCGTGTGGAAAATTAACATCGAATATGTACTGTTCGCTGATTTTATTTAAGACGTCGTCACTATTAATTAACTTTCTCTTCTTTTTTTTATTTTGTCCCCAGTTCAGTGATTTAAATATTTAAGACAGTCAGTCACGTATTAATTACAACTTCTGTTTTCACTTTTAGTTCTGCTTTATCGCACTATATCTTCTCACAATCACTTTTCTTTAATTATGACAGCTTTGATTATTACAATCTCTTTGCGTTTATTATCACTTAGCTTTAGTTATCACTATTGCATCGTTTTAGTTATTTCGTTGCTTTTGCAACCCCGTTGCTTTTGTGATCCCGGACGAGCCCCCAAAAATTGTAAGACCTAGGGTTTTAAGATTAAAAAGCCCAGAGATTTTAATTTAACCTATTGATATAATTACATATACACGTCTTTTGTCTTTTTGTCTTTACGTCTTTTTTCACCGTTGTCCTGCTATATTCTGACCTCAGCCACGGGCAACACCACCCCACTCCATGCCGTCGTGAGAATGGGTGCCCAAGCGGCTTTATATTCTTTTCTTTTTTCTTACTTTTATTTAAATGCACTACTAAAGATAACTCCTACATACATACCTAACTTTGTAAAATTTAGAATTTGACTAATCATTTCGTCGTCAAACAATAACGAAAATATCTCATATAATAGTAATTTTTCTTCATGAAAGGCCTTTATGTCTTCCAACTTTGTATTCGTAGCATTTTCAGGCATTAAAAAATAAGTTGGATTGTAGTTATAATCCAATTTGAAATAACGGCACTATTTTGTACCCGTCTGTCTCCGATTTTTTTTCCGCTTCTTATAGCTATTTCGCTCAGGTAGACATGGTCATCATCATCATCATCATACGTGCCTCCAATTTCTTTCTCAAGTGTTTCTTCTCTAAATATGTTGTCATAAAAATTTTCATCGTCAGTAACTTCATGTATACATCTGGAGGAATTACATCAACAAAATTTCTCTAGCTTTCTCACAATCTGAATCTTCTTTTAAAAGTGCCATCAGCTCTTTTGTTGTCAATGATCTTTCCATTTCCTACGACATGGTTGTTATCCTAATATGAATGAACTGAATATATTAAGTAAAAGCACTAGCAACAATACCATAAGCAAAAGCATATCTAGAACGAAATATGACACGATAATACGATCACTTGTGTTCTGCGCAAGCGAAATATGGACCATGAATAAACAAGAAGGAGCAAAATTAGAAATTTGGAAAATAAAAGTCCTGGGAAAATCTCTGGAAAATGGAGAAGAAGAACAAATCAGGAGACTATGGGTTTGTACTAAAGACCAAAATGTACTCAAAAAATTCGAGTATAAAGAGCCAGTTGTTTAAGACATACTATGCGGATGCCGGAACATAGAATCGTTAAGACAGTTTTAGAAGGAAGAGCAAGCAGGAATAAAAAGAAGAGGACGCCCAGGAAAGAAATGGTTGGAGGAGGTAAAAAAAAGACATAGCAAATGCAAGAGTAAATAACTGGAGGGAAAACAAATAATCAAGACCATAGAAACGAAGGGCCTACAAGGTCCCTTTCGCTGACACGTTCTCAATTTTCACAACAGAGAAATGTTCCGTAGTAGTCCTGTAGTATTAAGATCTGACTGTTGTGACGCCATTTAAAGTGTTTCTATTAAAAGGGTATAATGTGTGCATAGCAGAGATAGTTTTGCTAGTTGTTAGTTTAAAACTGTAAATTGTATTTTAGTTTATTTTTCATTTTTCGCTTTAAGTCTTTTTTTATTTAAGGGTAAAGTGGAAGAGCGGCTGTTGCTATGGTATCGTACCGCTCTACTCCACTCCGCCATCTTTAGGACCACGTTGTATTAAAGTTCTGCTTTTCTCTTAACCTTCGTGCAGGAGACACTAATCTCTTTGTTAGAAGACTCTGCCTTTCAACGAGTTATCTAAGTGACGTAAAGTTCATTAATCTTAACAATAAAAAAGCCAATACTAACACAACTGCAGTAATCCAAGGTCAGGTTAAAACGCTCCCGTTCTTTTAATTAGGTAAAGTAGAATTTGCTTCTTGGCATCTTATCTGTCCTTTGGCAAAAGAATCTTGTGTTTGTTTTCTCTTCGCAGAGAATGCTTCTGCGTCTAATGTTACATTCTTCAGCACTTTAGAAAAAAGGCGTAAGTAACTAGTGGTAATATCGTCGGACGAGACGTGTAAGAAGTCTCATATCTATATTAAACGTTGTTGCTGAAATATAGCAAGATTTTAAAATAACTTACTCGAAAACAATGCATCTTAATACTAAAGAATTTGATTATATAATAATATTTTCCCAAATTTCCCTAAGCTAGAAGTTTTTTCTGATGAAAGCGTTCCTGTGAAATAAATTTTAAGAGAGATTTAGCTTGTGGCCATTTATTTCAAACACACTGTGTTTATAAGGTTTAATATATAAATTTTTCCAGAAATGTGTAAACTTTAATTAGCTATTTTAAGAATTTTTGATTTTTTTCCAATCTGTACTTTTTATTTTTATACTTGTTTTTAATTAAAATTTGTATGACTCAGTAATTGGTTTCTAGATTGCATTGCATTATTTAGAATTAAACAAACAGATACTGATAGTTCCAGATTACCTTCAATTTTTCAGTTCCTTCCTTCCACACTTCATTATCCAAACCTTTTTAGAGAATTACACTACGTTGAAGATTAATATCCTTAAGGATATCCCACTTACTATGGTAGAAGCTTGTAATTGACTTTCACTAATTAAAGTAGTGATCTCCGAAAAACAAGCTAAATTAAATTCCTCTTTTAGTTTACCCAAGCAAGAAGTTAAAGCAATATGTGTCCTGTATAAAGAATTTTAAAAAAAAGGATTATTACAGGAATTCATAAGTGAGTTAGAAAAACAGTTTTTGTATTTCTTTTTAAGATTCCCTTTTTTATAAAGCAACAAGGACAAATCCAATTTAATGAAATTTTCTGAAGTCCTTACAGGAAAATACTTTCTAGATTACTTTTAGGCAGTTGTATGAAAAGACTGGGTATTGCAAATAAATACAAAAGACACTAATGAAACCATTTTTTTAGCTTTAGGAATAATTTCAGTGAGTCTTTGTATGTACCTTTGTGAAAAAATCTGACGTATACCCATCAGGTCAGTTACTTTAAAATTTAAAAAAAGCTTAATTAAAATGAGAAGTAAAGTAGATTTAATAAGGATATTAGAATTTTTTTGTAAACATTAAGTTTTAATATTAATTCTTGAAGACTAATCTTGCTTGTCATATTGTTAAAAAATATTCTTGCAACACTTTTAAAATTTTTAGCCAGAAATTTGATCCTGTCTAGTCCTTTTAATGTTTGAGAAGTTTAAATTAAAATAATCAGGTCTAAGAATTTTTAAAAAAGAATATTTTGAAATTTTTGCTTGACGCTTTGAGCAGCGTCATTCTCATTTGTACATTATTTGGTAAAATATATTTCTATGTGATTTTACAAAAGTAACTCAAAATTAGATATGAAATATTCAGAAACCTTGAGTAGCTGTTTTTCGCATTTTGGCCATTTAATTTGAGTTTATTCCTTCTGTGTCATAAAATTTTCGAACAGTTCCAATGTAAAAAACTATCAAATGAACTCTTTGAAAGTAAATCGTAAACGCTTCCCTGACTGTATTATTACTTATTAGTTATATTCAACATGGGCTTGTTCTGCAATGAAATTTGTATTGATCCACTCATGGTCCTACACCATTTTGTCATATTGCTAAATTCAAAGAGCTACCTCATCGGTGTTAGAAAAGTTATGGTTTGGAAAAAACTAAAATCTCTTAACAGATTAATTGGTGTCCAAAATCATAAAGCGCAGATGATAGTTCAATGAGTGTACTCGTACAGAAAGAGGATCTCACCGTTTGACTTGTGCCTAAGTTAGTAAAGAAAATATTTGACAAAAATAGGACTCTGAGATAAAGATATGTCTTTGATGAAAGAAGAGAATGAGACACCAAAATATATAGAAAAATGCCCGTACGTACATTGCTAAAAGGCAATTCTTTGAGATAAAATTGGCGGTTTTCATTCGTTAAAGTGTGTATGCGCTCTTGTTATTATTACTAACTAAATAGATTCTTTCTACTTAGCTGAGAGAATTGAGAATGCTAGTTAGGTGCATTGACTAGTCTCATTATGGAAAATATTATTTTGGTTTACTATCATTTACCAAAAATGTCAGTTTACTTTATGTAAGTAATCTTGTTTGCTTGAAAGTACTGTATACTGCGAAAGCGTAACACATAAATAATAAATGGAAAATGTATATTCAGTATACATATATCCACGTAACGTCTCCCGTAAAAGACAGATCGAAACATAATAAATATTAATTAACTACATCCAAAACCGCTGAAACTCAAATTCAGAACTAAATTTGAAGTAGGATCAGAATTGAATAACAACAACTGTCATTCCCTAGTCGATTATTTATTTCAGTTAACCGATAATTACATAGGTATTTGCAAGGTTTCAAATTTCATATTTGACGTTAATGTTACCTGTTTTTCCTCTTAACTGTTTTAATAATAATCGATCAACCTAAATCTTAATATAAAATTTTCTTAATTTTAAATTTCAATAACTTTTTTATTTAGAACATTTTAATTATTATTTAAATTAAATCCTATTTCTGATGATTCTGATTGTTTCTTCCAAACACGGAAATTTACAAGCTTGGATTTGTCTTTGTCGGTTAATTTAAAGCATTTATTTAAAGAATTCAAAATATTGAAAACTTAAATTATTTTGTAGTAAGAAACACACACACACTCACTAAGGCTAACTAAGTAATTTTAATTAATCAAAACAAAATACATAAAAACTTAAACTTATAAAAAAATAACTCAGAACACTAAATAATACGTCTTATCGTCATCGTCTTCGTCTTCAAAAGCACACCTCCGCGCTCTTGTATTTTTTTTACGGCTGTGGCCCAATTCTCACACTCGGCCTTGCTACCCTAGAAGGACGTCCTCGTCCTCCGTTCCGAACTCTCCAGTGCATCTTCATTTTCAGACTCTTCGGTTGAAGTGTCTTCTTCCTCGGGACGACACCATCGCTTCATTCTATCTGAAGAGTACACAGATTGGAAAGACCTTTGAGTGCGCTCTGCCTCCGGAATGTCTCGTAGTTCATAACGATCGTTGCCTAGGACCCTTCCTACCATATAAGGCCCTTTGAAACGTGGCAAATGCTTTCTTGAGGTTCCGGTCGCCGCTAATTCTCGTCGCGTCATTACTAGATCTCCCTCGTGATATTTAGTTAGTGACTTTCTTTTCTGATCAAATATCACCTTGTCCTTCTGCTGCTGGTTTTGAATTTTTTGGAGTGCTTCTTGCCTCATTTCGTCCAGATCCTCTGGTAACTGCAAATCTTGAAGCACCATCACCAAATTGTTCTGCATCAATATACTTTTTGACTCTCCTTGCCATTTTGAAAAACCAACAGTATCGTTTTATATAATTTAGCGTCTTTTCCACTCCAAAATGTCCACGTCCATCGTGACTTGCTTGAATAATTCTCCACGTCACTGCTTTTGGTACTACCCATTTCACACCAGCTTCGGTTCTTCGACATATTCTATTATTTTCCAGTACATAGTTTGCGTGTACTTGTTTAGCATCATGACTCGTCGGCTTCTGTTTCAACACTTCAAATAGCATTTTCAACTTGGGATCTTGTAATTGTATGGTCAGTAACCAATCTTCTTCATTAATTCTCAGATTATACACATCTAAACTCGCCTCTTCTACCTCTCGACCTCGAGAGCGTCTATATGTCTCATACTTTGCGCCGGTCGATGCTCCACTGCAAAATCATACTCCTGTAACTTGAGCAGCCATCGTCCGATCCTAGGGATAACATCTTGTTTTTGTCAAGATAGTTTTTAAAGAATTACAATCGGTTACAACGGTGAAACGTCGACCTAGTAGGTATATTCAGAATCGTTCTGCCGTTTCTACGACCGCCAACGCTTCTAACTCATAACTATGATATTTGGATTCAAAGTCCGTCGTTTTTCGACTAAAATACCCTAGTGGTTTCCAGTTCTCCTCAGGAAGTCTCTGCAGTAATATACCTGCTAATCCAATCTTAGAGGCATCCGTAGGAATCTGCAGCTCTGCGTGTGGATCGTATAAAGCGAGTATTGGTCTCTCTGTCAATATCGCCTTTAATTTTTGAAAGGCTTGCTCTTGCTTTTCGTTCCATTGAAATTCTTCATGCTTCTTTGTCAACTTCGTCAGTGGTGCAGCTATAAAGAAAAACCTTGCACAAATCTCCAAGGAAGAACCCACACAATAAAACTTTATTACTAACTTCGTCTTCGATTCCATCAATTATATACTGAAGCAGAGCTTCATCCTCTATGTTTCCTCTGCTACCTAACTCTTTCATTGTAAAGTAATATTCTTCAATCGTCTCATCTTTTCGCATTTTTCTTCGTGTCATTTGTTGGTTGAGGTCGGCACTGTTCACCGTGGTAGAGTATTCTCTCTTCAGCTTCTTCTTAAGAGCCTCCCACGTGACTATACCTCTTTCTGATTGAATAAATAATTTAGGAGTTCCCTTGAGTAGTCTTTTTCCAAAAATCAATTTTTGTTTTTCATTCCAACCCATCAAGAGGGCGCTCTCCTTAAATTCGGTGATCCAATTTTCGATTGGGTAATCATCTTCACCCCCGAAAACGCGCATTGTATATTCAACATCTCTGAATGTTAGTACAAACTTTGTATCTTCAGGCTGTGACCCATTTTTTGCGTAGATAATTCTGATCCGTCATCCGACGTGTCTTCGTCTTCCTCTTCACTTTTCCTCCTCTTAAATTGATTCTTTCTACTCATCTTCGTCTTATTCTTCCTTTTATTTTGATCTTCATCTCAGGCTATGGCCTGACTTATCTTACTTGTTTGTTTATCTTCTCTTCGCACTTCTTCTTCTCGTCTTTGCCTAAATTCATCTTGATCTTCTTCATCGTCTTCTGGATTTTCTTCTGTGCTTTCACCTTCTTCATTGTCGTTGTTTGGCATCAGCGTATTTATATCTATAAGCCGGCTGCAAATTAATTTGGCTAAAACGTCCAGAGTCACATCCTCAAATTCTATATTTAAAATATAGCAGCAATCAATTAGTTCCTTACGACTAAATTCTGTTTTTATATAAGCCAGCTTCTGTTTAAATTCATCGGACTCGTCAATAAAATTAAATCCTCCAAATTCCCGCAACCTTTTGCGATTGTTTCTATCACCTTCATGCTCAAATATTAGTTTGTGTAGAGCCCGTACAGCCTTAGTGCTAGCGGTGTTTCTTTTAATTGAAACTGTTGATATCTGCACCAAATTTTCCATTTTAATACAATTTTGCTAGTAAAATTATAAATTTAATAAAAAAAAACTCTAATTCTAAGGATTAGCACACAGCTCTCGCTGAGACGACTAACCCTGCTTAACTCTCGGTGCGGCGCCTGCGATATATTATACATACGAGGGCTGTTTGACGGAAGTGTGACATTTCAATAAAAAACAGGTTTAGCCTAGATTTTTTTTATTATTTTTCAACATAGTTCCCTTCAAGTGCTACACACTTAGTCCAACGACTTTCCAATTTCTTTAAGCCGTCTGAGAAATGTTCTTTTGGCAACTCGTCAAAATAGGCCTCCGTTGCAGCAATAACCTCTTCATTTGATGCGAATTTTTTTCCTGCGAGAGATTTTTTCAAATTCGGAAATAAAAAAAGTCGCTTGAAGCCAGATCCGGTGAGTATGGTGGATGGGGAAGCAATTCGTAGCGTAATTGTACCAATTTAGCGGTCGCAATTGCGGATGAATGAGATGGGGCGTTGTCGTGATGAAAGAGCACTTCCTTACGTGCCAAATGTGGGCGTTTTTTCTTTAAGATAACATCAAAACGGGTCAATAAATCAGCATAATATTGGCCAGTTATTGTTTTACACCTTTCCAAATAGTCAATATGGATTATACCTTTAGAATCCCAAAAAATAGTCGCCATGACCTTATTAGCCGAGTGACCAATTTTAGTCTTCTTTGGTGCACGTTTTTCTGGTGAAATCCATTGTTTCGACTGTTCCTTTGTCTCAGGGGTATGGTGGTGGATTCAGGTTTCGTCAACAGTCACATATCGGCGAAAAAACTCAACTGGATTACGTTGTAACATGACCAAACATTGATTTGAAAGTTGAACACGAATTCTCATTTGGTCTACTGTGAGTAATCGCGGCACCCATCTTGCCGATACCTTTTTCATATGCAAATGTTCGTGTAAAATATTATGCACCCGTTCGATTGAGATGCCAACAGCATCAACTATCTATCACTTTCAAACGTCGATCAACCATTACCATATTATAGATTTTGTCAACGATTTCATTAGTAGTGACCGTTTCTAAGGGCCCGGGGCGTTCACCATCATCAGTGCTCATACGGCCAGTTTTAAATGAAATAAACCACTTGGAAACCATTCCATGCGATGGAGCAGATTCACCGTAATATTTCCGTAATTTCTCCTCAGTTTCTTTCACTGTTTTTCCACGTAAAACATAATGTTTAATTAAAACACGAAATTCAAGTTTTTCCATATTTACAAAATAACACAAACTTAATTGATTTCTCTGACTGTCAAATGTATACTATTTCACAGATTAACATGAAATTTGGAGGTTAAGCCTCTAAAAGACTGACGTATATGCTAATGTTTTCGATTTACCGATATCAGCGCCATCTAGCGGAAAGTCACGCTTCCGTCAAACAGCCCTCGTACATATATGATACACTTGCTGGTTGCCTTTGTTCTTCGTTTAAAATTTCGTCATATTACGTCTTACTTCTTTCTTCGTGGTTTTATGAATTACAGGCAACACAGATAACAATGAAAATAAGCATGCATATGTATATTCTAACTTACAGTTTCTGCTTCCTCTTTTTTGTTGTCAACTTTTTTGAGAGCTTCTTCAAAACTGGATGATCTTGTCGAACGCGAACAAGCACCGGCAAACTTAAAACGAAGAGCACTAAACAATGAAGTTGTGGGAAAAAATTTAGAATGTTGCTGTCGGCAAAGAAGAAAACGATTCTGGTATGCTGTTCGATTATTACGTTGAGCTTTTACTGTTCACTAGGTACATATCTGCTAATTCTTCAAATCAGCTTCATGAAATTAGACTTAATACAGAAGCTTCTTACTATTCAATGGCAATAAAGGTACATGTAGGGTTTAACAAAAATTGTTTTTGCTAATGAGATTTACTACCTCCTAAAGTCTATAGAATTGGTAAACAAAACACATTGTATGTGATTGTATGTCAGTAGCCACTTATTTTTCAAGTTTTCAAGTTTTTTAGTTCCCCTTTCGAATTTTTTAAAGCTTTTTTACGGTCAGAACAGTTTGAATCCAATAATTACAATAAAAGTTTCATTCATGCTGGAAAAATTTTGACAAAAACTAGAAAAAGACAGTCAATGCGTTGCAGTTCTCATATTTTCACCTTTTGGTTGGATTTTACCAAGCTCAATTGTATCTGCGAAACATACTGTAAACCAAATTACGTCCATACGGAGATGGTGTGGTGATTTAGGTGTCACAGAAGCATTAATGCGACCCTGAAATGGTCACTTTAGGATAAATTGCAATTTTGGAATTTAACGGTTAATGACCGCCGTTGGTTTGTTTACCTGTGAATTCTATAATTCTGGCAATGGCAGATTCTTATTCTTTGAAAGAAAGGAATTGAACTGGAATTTGCACGTTGACAATGTTGTAGCAGCACCTGCACCAGGTAGCACGTAAGAACTGTAGATATCTTTTTGGCTGCATACAGATATTTCAGACCGAAGATGCAGTAGACTTCGTAGTTTGGCGGCCTAGTGTATATGACTAGCTAAAATTCAACGATTAGCTTTTCTTTGCGTAACCGAAACAAGACGAATGTTACAGCATCTTTCAAGCTACCGCTAGAGATATCGGATAGCGCAACTTAAAGAAAAAAGGCCACTACGTCTCATTTCAGAATGTGCGACGCAGAGTTGACTTGGATAAGGAATAAACAAGACACGTCAGGACAGCTCAGTTAGAAGAAAAACAAATGCCTTTCCAAAACTTGATTCGGTTCCGGTTAAAACTTTAAAATGTGTCACTGGCCCTAAGTGAAAGTTGCAGTTTCGCTGTAATAGAAAATGCTGGGATAGTGACCTTTCTTTGTCACATACGCTCATTCTTACAATTATGGAGAAGTGGCTGCATGAAAATACGTACGGCAGGTACCAATTTTGGGCAGACAGTGGGCCGAATAGGACGTTCTTACTGTATACTGTTTGTCCATACCTGACAAAGGGTAAAGAAAGCAAAGAATCGGTTAATGTTACATGGGGGAATTAACAATTCTAACAATGGAACAGTAAGAGAGCGGGCGAGTTTACTTTTTACAGTACTACACGACTTGCTGGTATTTTATCCCAAAAATATGGATAACAGGTAATCCTCTGGAGCAGAAATACATTTGGAAAACCAAAATGTGCTTTATTTTAGGAAAACACATCTTCTTTCAAGAAGACATTTATGCTATTTTTCAGCGTTATATATAGACTAAGAGAGGACGACGCGATGGGGCAAAAGACGGCATTGAAATTGGTCTACGCAGTCAGAACAAGAAATTGTTTTGTTCAGGGCTGTGCAGATGCTATGAAAAAGCAAAAAATTAAGAGACGACGAAAATTTGTCAAACTTGAAACTGATGTTATCTGCTTTAAGCCAAAACTTCTTTTGTGGATTTCAAGGCAGCCAGTCATAAAACTCAAAAGGCAAGTTGATTACGGAACAATGACTGGCACCAGGTGAAGCACCATATAACCGAGTTCAACATGTTAAAGCTGAACCTAATAATGAGCAAAAGCCGGAGTCTAGTAATTGGGGTTTAGACAGGTCATTGCATTCCAAGCAGATACCAGTTGCTCATACGTGTAAAAATATAGGAAAGACAAAGGGAGAATCTAATGGATATAAGACGCTGAAGTTTAAGATTTTTCTTGTAGTTACCGTACTACCAAAACCTAAAATCTTTCACATAGACCGTTGTTCAGATAGTAGGTTTGACAGAGGGCAGAAGAAGCAGTTTATACTTCTATATATCTAAGATACTTTTTTCCATATGTAGGATAAGAAAGCAAATAAAAAATTAAATGTGATTTATCACAATTGAACTTCTGAACTTCTGTGTACCGGCAGCGGTTTACTTTAGCTCGGAGGTTTTTGTCCAGCTCATAAAAATGGTAGGAAGTAATCAAATTTTCATTACTGTTTGGGTATTCACCTAACCGCTAAGAGAAACCATGAAACTCTTTAAGGTAACAGTTGGCGTAGGGGTTAAAACACAACTGCAAGATACTCAATAATACTTTAACCTCTGATTTTGATTTAAAAGGTCGGATTAAGGTTCTTTCTTCAGTTTCAGTGACACTTGTATTTAATAGACTGATTATTTTGGATGTATCTTACTGATGATATTCAAACTAGTTTTAGCATTTTAAAAGTGTTATGTACATAAGGCTCTTAATGCCCACAGCTAGAGCAAAGAAGTTATAATATCTATGTGATGAACGAAGACGATTTTTCTTTAAAGGCAACTAACGAAGCAGATCTTGATTGATTTAAAAAACAACCTAAACCACCTATTAGGTTTGTTGATATTTTACTTAATGCCTTGCATTCATATAATATTTTTACGGCCAGGTATGGATTTACCACTTTGTATGTATTCAATGATTTAATTTCGTCACTATTGTATTAGTCATATTGTTAACAAAATTATATTTGAGTTAAATCATTAGTATTCATAATTTGAGTGTTTTCTTGGGATTTCCCAATTTTTGTTCTAGCATAAAAAAGTATAAATGCGCCTATTTTCATATTGTTTTTTACTTTTGCAACTGAAAAAACATTTGGTATTGAAACAGACGTGTATTTGATGTAAACGTCAACCCACACAAGTCACACCACGTATTTGATCAATTTTATTATTTTACATAAAATTAAATATTTTTCTAAAACTAAAATTTAATAAAAAGAGAAATTCATGTCACATTGCTTATAATTCCAGGGAAAAACCGTTCAAAAAAGCACTCAACTTTTTCCTCTTGAAGCATTTAGCATAAATGGATAACAAATAGGTTTTATTGTATCGAACGCTTTGCGAAGTTTGAACTTCATACTATTTTAGCCAGATTTTATTATCAAGATCTTATAGATACGCTTCTGCTTTTATGTCAACCCGTCTGACAATGATAACAAAATAAAGCTGTATGATATAAGAAAATCCTTGAAAAGTGTGATACGTAGTAAACCGTGAAACTGCCCTCCTTTCAAAAAAAAACGAAACGAATTTATGAGCTCTTGCCGGAAACTGTCAGGCGTATTCCGATAACTCCCTAGCGCAAGATGTGATTTTCTAAAATTTTATTTTAAAACCTACGTGCATTTTATTTATAAATCTAGTTTTCTAGCTTTAAGGGAAAATGTTCTTATACATAATGTTATCATCTTAGAAAAAGAAAATTCATGATTTAACATAAAGTTATCGTTTTGAATCGTTTCCAGGGAGCTCAATGAACTAAGAAAACCGTCTACTGATAATCCAGAGATACTGCGGTTCTTCCGGTACATGAAAGCTGCAAAGGATGGCCAAGATGGAGAAGAATGCCTCGCACATGGTGGCTGTCCCTCGTTAACTTCAAATCGACCTAGTCCTGCCATGCTCACTACATTCAATGATATTAATAAATTAGTACAAGCCAGGAAACTAAATTAGGCGAATGAGTCAATTACACGCTAGATTAACGTAATTTATACTGTGCTAGTTGTAGATAGATAAGTTATTATGTTTATACTATTTATTATTTATTTATTTCGTTAGTGTGATTTCTGAATGAAAAATATTTATTTATTTATTTATGAATTTATTTATTTATGAATTTATTTATTTATAAAAATGAGATCACAAAATTTGTGATGCATAAATTATTGTAATTTACACTAATTGGAATTTTATCTGTAGATATGGATTTTTCCAATTCAGGATATTAACATTAAACGAACGTTAAGATTTTTTTCTGACTGAGATTGGCTAATAATGAAGTGTAGTTTTATCGAGATAATTAATCTTTACTAACAAAGTTTTATATTTAATTGCTTTAAAAAACTAAAACGTACTGTATTAATTGCATATACATAAACTTCATCAGCTGCCTTATCAAATAAAAATGATCATAATTGGGTTGCTACAGGTACCGTGATCAGTGTAAACGTTAATCATTTTATACAATTTGTCTTAGTAATACTGTTGAATGTTTTGTCCGCTGAGAATTAGGAAAAATAAAATATGCTTATACAGAGTGTTTCTAAACTGCATGGAACATAAGGGCGTCATTCTAACGGCAAAAAATAAGACGGAAACCTAGTTCAAACGATTGTGTTTAATAAGTCTGGAAGAGTTTGTGCTGCAGTAACAAAATTAGGTATGCATGCACTACTTATCAAGGTTTTTATCAGCAGTTAGAGTGTGAAAACTGATTTTGTTCCAAGGGTAGTGTTGGGATAGGGCCCGGTTAGATCTCCAGAACTGTTTTGGCCACAGAAGTGTCTGGAATCTAATGCAACCATTAAATAGCCAGTTAAATTGGGAAAAAATCTTGTCTCTTCACTTGTTTTCGTAAGCATGCAAATCTTGTAAAAAAACTTCAAAAACCATTAGAGATTCAAATAGGTTTTTGAATAAAATATAGAGAGCGGCTTCTACCACCCAAATATGCTTTTGGGTCAAAGACAAATTAAATGCAAAACGTGCCCTTTTTTGCAAAGACTTTAAGGCAGCGTAGCTCCGTAGGGGAGGGTTTTTTTACCTCTTAGGACAATCTTTGATACCTTGTTATATCTCCTTAGAGCTTAGATTTCGAAAAGTCCTTTCTCAGTGGTTGCTTATGTCACTTGAGAAACCACTACGCAAAATTTCAAGTTTCTAAACCAAGCGGTTTGAGCTGTGCGTTGATAGAACAGTCAGTCAGGGTGTCACATTCTGTCCAAAAATTGCAAATAGTTTCTACTAACCTAAGCTTTGATCAACTAGATCGTTTGCATTTCTAAATTTTTTTATTCGATGAAGGTATGAGATGTGGGGGCCTGCACGTTTAATTTACAATTAGTACCATCCGTCGTATCCTTCAGTCAGGTCTGTTAATTTGTACTACCATGCATTTCTCATACTGTGGTCTATGATAAATTGGCTATCATCCTATAATAAAATAAAAATGTCCTTTTCTTGTGTTTCATCTTCTTGATCTTCTCAACTGTTCTCCAGCTAGTCCACTATTAGCTAGCGTGTGCTACAGATGTTTTTTCTTTACTATGAGGAACGTGAGACAAAATACTTGTTTGATGAATTCTAGATGATTCTAACTGGGAACTTAAAATTTCTTTATTATAATGAATTGTTTGCTTTTTTAATCGTTAACATCGCAATATATAAAATATAAATAGTTGACAAAAATTCGTCTCTAATTTATATGTTTAAAGTTCTAACTTCCATAACTTTTGTAGGTTCTGTTGAAAATTACTTAGTCCTTTGATCGTGAGAGTTAATTAGATCTACAGTTTGCCCCATTACCTGTCTTATCAGCCACCTGAACATTGTTTTAATGCAATTTTGCTTTGATATGAGTCTTCCTATCAGTCTTAGCTCCTTTATTTATTCCAATATTTAATTTAATAATCGTTATCTGCAACTTCAGAGTAATGTAGAAGTTTAATTATATAAATTTCAATTCTTTACAAAGATAGTTAAATTCTCATGGATTGTTTCCAATAATTCTTAAGTCATTACAGTTGCAAATTTGTCCATACTAGCCTTCATTTAGGAGAAATCACAAAGCTTCTCTCATCAAGCAAATGTATTCAGTTGTTCAGCGAAGCTAACTACCTATCGCAATATATACATACATTCTAAATCTTTTGTTTTAAACGATTTTATTTTTAGTCTGTTACTAAAAAATATTTTCAACATGTTTCATTGTTAGCTCGATTAAGAAAAAAAAAACAAAAAGGAAATGAAATTCTGTAATTCGACATGCTTGGCATTTTGCTTTATTTGAAGTATCTATCCATTTAAATTGGTAAATTAATAATTATGTTGTTTACAAAACTGGTAGGTGTATTTTTCAAAATATCCGGAATTATACAGTACATTGAGTTTGTTTTGTTTTCTTTCGGTTGTATTGTTTATATAAAATCTGTTTTCGCTTTATTGCTTAAAAAATTAAAGCATTTTACATGCTCGCTGGACAATTAAATTAAAAACTTGATTTATCCTACTTTTTCAATATCTAGATAGTTTAATAAAAAGATAATTTTATTAAATTCATTTTGGCAACGCAACTCTTCGAACAGTCTCGCTTTTAAAATTTTCTAAAACTGTATTGAATTAACAAATGCAGATCGAAATAAATTTTGACATAGTTATGCCTATGGCAAGCTGATGGAGTTAACTTTTAACCATCCACTATCTAACTGACTGACGAATTTATTTATAAATTTTATCAATATCTATAATGCTTTTATGTGTGTAAATAAAAAAAATATATCTGTACAAGAAAAAGTACAATGTGTGAAAGAATCTTTAATAGTGGATACTTTTCTGTTGATTACGTTATTGTCCACTGTGTGGTGGTACTATTATATTTCAAAACTAAACACGTATGCGTTAATAATATTTAACGTTAGTCTTCTAACTGTTGTGTGTTGTCTTTGCCTTAGTTTATTAATTGACTTTTGTTCTTTGTACTAATTTACCAAATAACGTAAGATAATTGTTATTACTGTATAGTCTGTTGACAACTATTATTGATGCTCAATACTTAACACTATAAATAATTGCAATTGAAAGTTGACAATAAAATATTTTCTCTAGACAAGTTTTGTTTTTATTAATACATCTTGAAACAATTTAATTAAATTTTTTCTAGTTCTAGGAAAAAAAATCTTAGACGGAGGCTTTTAATCTCCTTTCTATAACTATTAAATGAATAAAGATACTTACATAGTGATTGTATTGATAACAAGTAAAATATTGCGCGTTGTACAACAGAGGTTACAATGTGTTTTCTTTACCTTTTCATAATGAACGGAAGAGAAGTTATCTCTTAAAATAAGCAGCACCAAAAACGGAGAGATAGACGTAAACGAAACAAATTCAAAAAGTCTGAATTGGGTACCTGGGTCTATGCTTGAAGGTTCAGTGAAACCAAACTTCTATAACATATCAAGCAACTTCAAAAACACAAAATTTCCGCCCCTCATCAATGGTGAGATCTACAACGTTTGAACCAGCTGAACAGCTGATAATAAAACACAAATTTAATGTGACTCAAAAAGCTGGCTATTTTTAGCTTAAATTCTTTTTTAAGGAACAAGAAGCTTTTAGGAAAAAAATCTTAAGGGTATCTGCTGCAAAGGCCTCAGCTCTGCACAGAAAGGATATGGAGTCATACTTTGCTCTTCTTAAAAACTTTTTGATTGAACATGACTTAATAAACAAAGCAGTAAACAACACAGATCTACAGCTAAATAATAGACCTGAACATGTTATTGCAGTAAAAGGTTTGAAAAATGCTGTTGCTTTAGTTTGAGGGAAAAAAAGAGAAACTGTCTCAGTTGTACGCTTGCTGCAACACAGAAGGCATTTTCAATCCTTAGTGGTATAGTTTTTATATCGATAAGGTCTGCCTGCATCGCCAATGATTTTTTCCTAAAATGGCTTAATGAGCAGATTGCATCACAAAAAAAATTTGCTTCTTTTAGACAATGATATTATTTTGCCCTTTTTACCGAGTCGTACAATTTAATTCCTGAAAACCCCTAAATAGACTATTCTGTAAATTATCTTGCATGTAACCTGTTTTGTTTTAGCAAACCCCAGCTAAACAAATTAACAAATCACAGTTAAGTAGTTTACTTAATAATACTTTCAAGGTTGAGTAATCGTGCCATTTAATCCGTCTGTCATCTCTTCAGTGTTTAGGAACTACCACCTGGTGCTTTTGATATCAACCAGCGTTAAAACGATTACAGTGTAGAAACTCATCATCAAAAAAGACATTTGGAACACGTTCGGAAATATTGTCAAATTTCTCGAAACAAACGAAAATAGCTACTACTACTACACAAACTAAAATACAAAAAAGGGACAAGAAAACGGAACAGTTTAGGCAAACATTAATCATTAAACGAAAATAATATACAGAAGGAGAAAACACAAGCACACATCGAATCTTCTGAAGACGAGACCAACTGATAGGAAATAGTCTGTGACGATTCATCTGACCTGTCTAATATCTATGAGTGATTCCATATGTGTTTTATGTGGATAACACCATAAAAACATGGCAAAAAGGGGCAGATGGACCTAGAGTCCTGGAAGTAGCTTAAACCTAACCGCCTTGTCTCACATAATTTACCAAAAATGATTGACGTTGAGGCAACTTAGAAACTTACAAGATGGCAATACGGTAAGTATAAGAATGTTATCAACAAGACGATTTTGATTTAGTTAACCGTGGAAGCTGACCAGGGTCGGCGTAACCGGTAGGGCGAGCGGGCAGTCGCGCAAGGCAGCCAAATTTTTGGGGCAGCCAAAATTCGAAACCAGCAAAAATTTTAGTAATAACATAATATTACATTGATTAAAAATATAAATAAAAATTATAATAAACTGTATACTAAAGATAAGCTGTAATAATATATGGAAATTGACTACCAGCAACCAATAACCGTTGAATTTATTTGTTAAGCGCACTTTTCTCCCCCTTTAAGTAGGTATAACTGGTAAGACTGTGGAATTATTAGAAGCACCGTAAACTAACATCCTGTAGTGAATACTTTTTTTTATCCTAACATACATGCAGTGGCGTATCTAGGGTCTGACAGGCAGAGCACGTGCCCTGGGCGCCAATGGGAAGTGGCGCCATTTGGTGCCACTTACTATGTACCACCCATCTTTAACTTGGAAGTGAGAATTCGTAAAGCTAAGTACTTCGGTCTCATGTTCGATTCGACTCCTGATCAGGCACATGGTGAGCAAGTTTTAGACATAATAAGATATGTGGAAGTCGATTTTGAAAAAAGAAACAGTTCGTATCCTTCCTTGGTTTTATTCAAACGAACCTGAAAGATGCTAAGAACTTAGTTGAGACCATCTTGAAACAGTTAGAGAAGGATAAAATGCAGAATTGCCGGCCGCAGTGCTATGATAACGCTGCTGTGATGGCTGGACACAAAAATGGTGTTTAAGAAAGAATAAATAAGAAGAACCATCTGGCAGTGTTTGTGAACTGTGATAACCACTCACTGAACTTGGTCGGTGTACACGCAGCCAAACAGGACGCAATAATGGTAACATTTCTTGGAACGATTCAAGCTCTCTACGTAGTTTTTTCCTCGTCAACTCAACGTTGGGAGAAACTCAAAAACACTATAGCTAAGTTGTTAAGTCGGAGTCTATAACAAGATGGAGTGCAAGGGTAGAAGCTGTGAAGCCCAAGTTCTCCAGGTCATGATGGACGGTACATATGAGACTAGTGAATCACGAAGTTAAACTAGACAGTAGTACAACCGTATGTTAAATCACGATCTTCTGACTAGGTGTTTGGAATGAAGCGCTCATTCCTACTGAACGGGTTCAAAAGAGACTGCAAGATCCGAGCATGGACTTCAACGATGCTATCTCAGATTTGAAAGCTCTCGGAATTATTTTCACAATGAAAAAGAAACTTTGGTAACTGAAGCTTTAGAAGTTGGAGTTAGACTGTCAAGACTGGGACGTTGAAACCAAAAAATGTCCACGACGACGAAAGAAAAAAATGACTCGCGAGACGTCGACTGATGCCGGATTATCAGCTAAACAGGGAATTGAAAGAGTCATGAAGGGAACAATTGACTGTCTTCTTACGAAAATGGCTGATAGGTTCACTCGTTTGCAGGAAACTGACAAGAAGTTTGGGTTTCTACTTGACGTTGAAGGATTGTCGCACAGCAGTGAGAGTGACGTCTTGAAACTAAAATGCGGAAATTTGGGAAATTTTTACAACTGCGATGTTGATAGTCAACAACTAGACGAAGAAATTTTGGACTTCAGAATGTTGCTTACAAACCTAACCAGCATTAAAATATCAAGACCTCAAGATGTTTTGCAATTTATTGTGCAATATGAAGATAAGGGCGTATTTCCAAATCTTGGTATAGCGATCCAAGTAAGGTTAACAATTTCTGTATTCATTGCTAGCTGGGAGAGACCTTTCAGCAAATTAAAATTAATTTTAAATTATTTGGGGCCTCCATGGCCATCAATTATGCGATCTTGCTATACTGAGTATTGAAAGAGAAGCTGCGAAGACTGATTTCAACTTCGTTATTGATACATTTGCATCAATGAAAACAAGGAAGGTACAGATTTAATAAGCTCCTTGTGGATGATTTATTTGGACTTTTCTTGACCTTGACACACGGAGTGCGTTACTCGGAGGACATGCAGTTAAAAAAGATCTAATAAGTGTGTTCAAAATTCGAGGTTCACCATTGGGATCTCGTAAAGGGTAAGAGATACGAAGTCGGTTAAATGAGATAAAAGTTACGGAGTCGAAGAACAGTTTACTGATGTTCTTGTTTTCTTTTAAGAATGTATAGTCTACTGGACATTTAAATTTGGAATAAGCGGTCTCGAGCTCGGATAAAGGAGGAGGATTGAAACTATGTGCTAGCAACTCATCTTTCATAAAAAGGCAGATATGCTAAAAACTTCAATGTGCAGCCTAGGAATCAGGATGGAAATAAGACACGACGAACGCTACGAAAACGGATTATGAGAATGGCAACATGGAATATTCAGGGGTTAAGAACCAAACAAATACTAGTTTTTGAAGAATTGAAACAGAATAAGGTAGATCTATGTGTCCTTACGGAAACAAAGAAAAAATAAAAAGGAAATGAAAAAATAGGAAAATGTATAGATTTCTACAGTGGGGTGTGTAAGAGTAAAAGAGCAAAAAGAGGAGTTTCGAAAGCCATACATAAAAAGTACAAGAATAATATAAAAATTGGGAGGAGATAGACGAACAAATAATGTTACTAGAGATAGAGAAAAATGGTGAAGCTATAGTAACAATAGGAGTTAATGCTCCAAGTGAAGATGCCGATTCAAGCATAAAACATGACTTTTATAATAAATTAACAAGTGTTCTGTCAGATATTAAAACAACGAAATCTGTATACTAGTGGATTTTAACACCAAAGTCGGTAAAAAAGAAAAGGACTCTGTAATAGAAAGATGTAGAGAGGAAAATGAAAACAACAATAGAATACGACTAACCTACTATGCCAAAGTTAATTGCTAAAAATAATGAATGGATTCTTTCCGCACAAGGACGTGCATAAATATACAGCCTACAAAGGAATTACGATCGATAATTGACTATCTGATCCAGCAATAAAATTCAGGAATAAAAACTAATGTAAGGGTCTATCGTAAAGCAGAATGTGGATCTGGTCACCATTTGATAATAGCAAAAGTATAGAAAAAAAAAATAAAAAGAGAAATAAAAATGGCAATATATAAAACGAGTTGGAAATCAAAAGATATAACTTAGACAGTCTTAAGCAAGAATCGATGCAGTTTCTCTACTAAATGAAAATAGCTACAAAACTTTAAGAAATAGAAGACGAAGAGCAAAATATTGAGACAAAATATGAATTAATTAAAGTATCATACATCAAGCGGCAAAAGAAGCTTTGGGATATCAAGAGATACTTTAAAACCAAAACCCGGGATGGTGGTCGGAAGAAATAAAAGATCTAGTAGAAAGCAAAAAAAAAAAAGCTTACCAAACGTGGTTACTTACTAAAGATCCAGAAGATAAAAAAATATATATAAGGTGCAACAGAGAAGTTAAAAGAATGGTAGTAAAGAAAAAAATAGAACATGGAAAAAAAATGTGAAGAGACAGAGAGATATTTAGGGGGAACAAGAGTAACACAGGCATGGAAAACTAAAAAAAAATCTTAGGAAAGAAAGAAAAGAAGCAGGACATATGAAATTAATAAGTAGTAAAGAATGAGAAGAACACTACAAAGCTCTTTTAACAGAAGACAGAAATCAGTTCAAAGGGCAATTAGACAAAGTTGATATAAATAAAAGTATAGAGGTAGAAAAAATAAGTGTAAGCGAGATCAAAAGAACATTGAGAGGGGTGAAAAGTGGAAAAGCTCCGGGGTCGGTAAACATTCTTATTGAGCTGGTAAAATATGGACCAGACATTTTGTTGGAAATGTTAACTAACCTATTTAATGACTGCCTGATTAAGGGTACACACATCCCAGCAGACTGGAATTTATCATCTATTAGTTCGATTCATAAGAAAGGCGACTAAAAAATATGCGGAAATTACAAAGGAATTAGTGTCACTAGTTCAAAAGGGAGGTTGTACGGCAGAATAATAAAGAACCGAATTGAATTGGAATATGGGAAAATAGAAGAGCAAAGTGGTTTCCGTGCAGAAAGATGGATAATATTTTTACCCTTCAACAAGTAATAGAAAAACGAAAAGCTCGAAATCTACCTACCTACCACCTATTTATAGATCTTAAAAAAGCTTACAATACAGTACCTCTAACAAAACTATTTAATGTTTTAACGAAGGTTAACCTCAGTAGAATGTATGTCCGAGCAATTTATAATATATATATAAGAACCCCCACAGTGTAATAAAACCGGAAAAAAGATTTCTGAACCATTCAATGTGACAAAGGGCCTTAAGCAGGGATGTTGTTCAGAAATTGATGACCGCTGCTTGACAACCCTGTTTTTCGCAGACGATCAAATAATTATTGCCAATTGTGAAGGCGATGTTGACTACATGCTAAGAAAACTTAAAGAGGAATACGAAAATTGGGGTATGAATGTAAATATGCAGAAAACAGAGTACCTACCTATAGGAGAAGAATAGGAAGACCCAGATTTACAATTAAGGCACACAAAAGGGTGTGAAAAATATAAATATTTAGGCAGCATAATATGAAATAAAGGAACATCAGAAAGTGATATAAAACAAAAAGTCCAAGAAGGTCGAAAATGCATGCGAATGGTCAATTCACTACTGTGGTCAAACCAAATTACAATCACAACAAAATTGACAATCTACAGAGCAATTGTAGAACCAATATTAACATATGCATCAGAATGTTGGCAAATGTCGGTAAAGGACAAAAAAAGAGTGGATGCTGTAGAAATGGATTTCCTCAGAAGATCATGCAGAGTGTCCAGAATAGAACATATACCAAATAAAGTAATTAGAAGACGCACAAAAAAAAACAGATACAACAACAGAAAGAATAGAAACAAGGCAATTGATATGGTATGTGTAACGGGAAAATGCCCAAAAGTATGCACAAGCCCGTATAAGCCATATATCGGTAGATGTTCAAGCCCATAGCTCATGTCGAAGATGGGAGTAGGTTCCAAAATAATAAATAATCCAGGCTTTGATGATCTTACCTGAACCTAAAACTTAGCTCTTGGCTAGAATGCCTAGAAGAAATATCAAAAGGGCGCCAGGAAACAGTTATGCTAAAAAGAAATAATCCGCCGACCTTTCCCCACATCGGCAAAAGCCCTGTATATGGGTGGCCATAGGAAGTATCACCCTGTATACAGAAACTTAAAATTGTATTTGGATGCTAAAATGCACTTTCCACTCTATACGAAGCTTACATTGGCTTTATTAGTTAACACAAGACAGACCATAATAAAATTATCAACAACACCAAAAACATAAAATAATAAAATATCATAATGTGCAACATAACTTCAGCAGCTCTCTCTCTTACTTGTGATTAAAATAAACTTTACACAACGTTAACTCTATAACACTCTTAAATTGTTAGAAGCAAAAAGTTTGATTCTTTATTACTGGAAACCTGGGACACTCATAACACAATACATTACCTGATTGTTTACACAAATAAAGCTTAATAAATAAAATACCAAAATAGATGAAACACAGTCGGTTTATTATATCATCAAAATGCAAAGAGAAAAAAAAATTATTAACAAAGATTTAGTTTATGAAAACATAAATTAATTAAGTTAATAACGTTGCAAGTAATTTAATATGGAAATT
>VTPC01000021.1:0-93238 GCA_011009095.1 Ignelater luminosus
ACGACCTTTTATTTACACGAGAAGCGAATTTTTTAACAAAGGAAAAACATTTACCTAAAATTTATGAACACTGTTTAAAAATTAGAAACGTAATATTTTCCAAATGTTTACATTACCCATATCAAACATAGGCAAACAAGGAAATTGCTTGTTTATAGACAATTAGAAGAAAAATATTTGGTGTTCGTGTAATGTATACATTCGTTCTCCATGTTTTTAAATTCTACTGTTAACCATTCCATTAGGAAATAAAACCGGACGACGTGCTTATACGTTACGTTGTAGATGACTAAGTGCAAATTTAATTTAAAACATTTGAAGTAGGACTATCATATAATTTTCTCCATATAGCAGTGTTTTGTTCTATGTACGTTGATAATAAAGGTCTAGAAACTAATAAAGTACTTTTGGGTGTGATACAGTCTGTGAAAAGATAGATTGAATTAAATTGGCAGATGTAGCGGGTGAACTTAATTAAACAAAAACCGAGAGAAAAGAATGGTTTAATTAGAAGGTAGCTTTAAACTAAGAATCAACAATTTAGATGAGCTGAGGTGATTGAACTGAAATATATAGACAGAGAAGAATTTTCTTCTCCTTGAAGTCGAAAGAAATTATTCTCTCGCAAGCGAATAATAGACCCCTGGCAGAATTTAACTGTTCTTTTAAAATAACACAAGGAAATTCTTGCCTGTGAAGCTGATTTTTAGTTATTTATTTTAAATTACTTTTCATTTAGTTAAGGGTTAATACAAATGTATAATTTTTAACATTTGAATTATTTTTTGGTCGCTTTTTAAAAATATTGCAGTAATATGTAAACTCTAACTGTTTTTCTACCAACAATTTCTACTATATCGAAAACCTTGCATCACAAATTTCTTTTAAGTTAGAAATAAAGCGACCTACACGTATTGAAAATAATTTACCTAAATTTTTTATCTCGACATACTATGTTCGATAAACGCATGATATAATCCTCTCCTAAAATCATTACTTCTTTATTATTAAAAAATCAATATTAAAGTTGTACTCATCTTGATTGGATAAGGTTTCCATTTTGATGATATCAAAATTTTTATTAGTTTTTTTAAGAGCTCAAAGCTCCCCCAATCCTGATTCATTGAATATACAACCTGCCATAATGTGAAATTTGTATTAAAATACAGGAGTTGATCCAATCACTAAATGGGAATAAATAAAAACGCTCTAACTACAAGTATATTATAAAAGATAAGTTATTAGTTTTGGTTTGTTAAGAATACCTACCAGTAATCTTTTTTAAAAAGAAAATTTGAATTTTAAGTTTGCCAAACAAATTCAGCGACTGGGAAAAATTTAAATTAAAAGTTCTAGTAATCAGATTTATAACTTACATATAACAGTAATTGTTGTTAAATGTAATAAAAGTAATAGAAAGAAATTTTATACTTCGGATATACCACTGTCGCCAACATACACATTTGCGAATACATCATTTAATTACTGAAGTTTTTACCTCTTATTAGTTATTACATTAATGTTAGAATCAGTATTGTTTTACTAAGTTATGTCTTGGATATATGCAGTTTCTTTGTGAAGGCAGGGCCGTAACCCATAGCTAGTGGCGTTGGGCCTGGGTTCGAAAGTTTTCTTGACCGATCACGGGGAGGGAAAGGATTGAACTTCCCACCGAAACAGCAGGATATCCCTCTTTAGAGAGGAATATGGGAAGTTGGTTTTGCAGAATGGTAAAAAACGGGACAATTCCGTCAAGTACTGGACAAATTGCATGTATGTATGTGGCAACGGTAACGTTTGTAAAACAAATAACCCTTTAGCCCGCAGGTGGCATCAATAAATCTTGTCGGAAATATAAAGTTTAGGAACTGCAGTAAACTGAATTTTTTGTTCGAAATTATTCTAATAAATAAAACGCTTTGCGTATATGACTGTAAACCTGCGTATTTCCTGAATTCATATTTATGTATACGCCGTTTAAACTTTATTTTTATAGGTAAACGGCGTATATTCGAGTATATCCTCCAATACAACCATGCTTACAACCTTAAATTATAGTTAGAGTTTGAATAAAAAGTCAGGGACATTAGTGCTGGAACTTGTATTATTGATTGTACGAAAAAAGCCGTTAATGGGAGTTTGATGTCTAAATATTTGCCACTATCTGATGTTCTTCAATTTTTTTTTATGACATCATAGTTTCAGGCTGCGACATTATCGAAATTGTTTTTGAAGGGCAACTTATACTTATTGAATAGCATTTTGTTTTCCCTTCATGACCATGTAAAATATCACAAAGTTTCTTAAGACGAATCTTAAGAAATATTACATTTAACGTTCAAGTGTGCTGTTCGTGGCAGGTCTTGTAGGCCCTGGGCGACAAAAAAGTTACATACGTATACTAAATTATACTAAATTAATACGAGTTTAATACAAAATCTTACACATCCTAATAATTTCCTTTACAGATTTTCGTTAGCCATTCTTACAACCCTTCTCCAGCTTTCCCTACCTTTGGCCCTGTTTCTCCAATTCTCAATGTTCATTTTTTGAAGATCTTTTAAAATGCTGTCGAGCCACCTTTTCCGTGGTTTTCTTTTCTTTTGTATTTAGTATCAACTTGGCCATTCTGTCGTTCTCTAATCTATGCATAAGCCCTAACCATTTTGTTCGTTGTGCCTTCACAACTGTTGTTATTTTTAGTTCCACGTATAGTGATTCTATTTCCTTGTTTGTTCTTCTCATATATTTGTCATAGTATTTTTTGTTTCCTATCCTTCTAATTTTTCGTCTTCAGCCTTACTTAGTACCTATGTTTCGCAAGCATATATAGTTATAGCTCTTATTACCGTCTTATACATTCTTTCTTTCGTTTTTCTTGACTCTAGGTTCGATTTCATTAGTGATCTCAGCATTCCGAACTTTCTGTCTCCTGCTATTCTTGATTCTATCACTTGCTTTTAATGCCCATTTTCCCTTATTTTTCACTTCTAGATATGTACATTCGTGGACTCTCTCAAACCTTTCAGTTCTTCCTTTGCTTGTATTGCTGTGTCTCCCATTATCATGTATTCCGTCTTTCCTTGGTTTATTTTTAAACCAAATCTTTTTGCTTCTTTTGCTATTTTTCTTATAATTTCTTATAGTTTTTTTTTCGTTTTAGCTAATATTGTTGTGTCGTCCGCGAATGCTATACATTAGTGTTCATTTTTAAATATTGCTTTTTCAATCTTTACCTTACTTTTTCTGATAATTACTTCCAATACCAAGTTAAATATAGCATCGTGGATAGTGGAAAAAGGACAAATAGGTCCTTCTTATACTCGTTACTGTTTACTTTATCGTAAAGATTTGGTCCGTTACCGATCTGTTGGCTCTGAACCCTGCTTGATACTCTCTTACTATATTTTCTATGTACTCATTTAATTTACTTCGTAAACAATTTGCCAGTATCTTGTAACACACCTCAAGCAGTGCTATGGCTTTGTAATTTTCACATAATTTCTGATCTCCTTTTTTTATATATGGGGCATATTTTTGCCATTCTCCCATCTTCCGGTATTCTTTTGGTTTCCCAAATTTTTTTGATAAGGGTCTGTATATGTTCATGTAATTGTTCTCCGCCTGCTTCTAACATTTGTGCTGTTATTTCTGTCACTACCGGACTTTCGTTACTTTTTAATTGCTTAATCATACTTATTATCTCTTCATTCACGGGTGCATATCGTGTTCTTTTTCTCCAGTGTCATTTAGCAACTATTGAAAGTAGTTCTTCCATCTTTCCAGAACTTTCAGTGATTGGCTTAATAGTGTTTCTTCTTCACTTTGGATTTATACACTTCGATTCTGGTATCCGTTTCCTATTTTTTTCACTTCTCTTGAGCTCATCTTCCTTGAATTTTCTTTTCTACTTTCTACATATTTTCTTCATCTTCCGTCTTGCCTCTGTATAAAACGTTCAGACTGTTATCTTAATAAAAAGCAAATTAGCTTATTAAAACAACCAAGAGCAATGTTTAACTTTAGTTTAAATTATAAAAGCTGTTCAAGGTGTTCACCATTAACCACCTGGCAATGAGCAATTCTATTAGAAAAACCGTGTATTACATTCTGAACTACTTCAGCTGGTATTGCCTGTATTGTCTGTAACATCAACCTCTTTGCTGGAAATCCCCACGTGTCCATTTCTAATACTTCCTCTTACTACATCTGATTTTTCTGTTGGTTCCACTTCTGATGATTTTTGTTACGCATTTTCAAAATCAAGTCGTTGTGATGTTCTTTATCAAGTTATAAATGAGGATTTATTGAACTGAGGCCGCTGTGACCACTATTCTTTGCTATTTGGTGTTCAGCCACTCCACTTTTAGCTAACTTTCTCACACTACTAGAACGGTTGGACTGGTTTGTTAATTTGGAATGCTTTACATTCATTTCTATTTGCTCTGCAGCCACTAAAGTCCATTTTAAAATCATGCTTTCTCCAATAGGAAAATTTTTAAAAAATCAACAGAATTGTTTTGCTTTAATTAAGAATTTGTATTAAGAAAGAGACGATTTGTAGTGATGTGGTTTCCTCTTTCCTCTACCATTTTGTAACAATTATTATTATTATAAAATTGTTACACGTACCTTCCTAATGTACCTTACTGAACATCAATCGAGTTCTTTCTTGTTTTACACCAACCATCTTTTTTTTTATTCAGCGGCCGCGCTTTACCTTTTTTACTGAGAACTAGATTATAGACCATCCGACCTGTAGGCTGACCAAAGTTGTTATTTTCTTCTTCGAGGCAATTTGTGGTGGCTTCACCTCCTCGCCTAGCTCTGCGGGACTATATGGAAATATATTATGTTCTTCTGCGCTAAACGTCTTAGCATAGTGCAATGTGAATTCTTCATGAAACTTTTCTTGCAACATTTTAGTTGTTCCTATTCTATTGCGTTTTAACCACTCCATTTTTATAATTATTATAATTATTACTATTTTGTCTCTTCATATTGAATCCAAAGCCTTTCAATATTTCTTCTAATTTTGGTATAGGTTTTTTCATGCAGTGTGTAACCTCTTTTACTACAAAACTGCCCCAACTGTTTCTATAAAGAAATATTTGATTTTTGTGTACCTCCAGGGCCAGGAGGATTTACCACATGTGTACAAAATAAAAACCATTGAAAACTATTTAAGGGGACGATTAAGTTCAGTAAAAAGATCGTATGAACGTATACGTCCGATTTTATTTCGTTACTGAAGTATGGCGATGTTGAACCTTCTACAAGCGATAAGTAATTAGCGTTTTTCTGCACTGTTACTATTTTCTTTTACATTTTTCTATAACAGACATTTATATTTTTAATTGAGAGTCGCAGAAAAAGATTTGTACGTACTACACCAGAAACTTTTCTACACACGACTCATAGGTTTCAGAACGGACCGCTAGACGAGTTGACCTGTTTGTCCCATAAAGTGTCACTTTCCCGACTTGTTAGGTAAACGAGTATTTTCATGCGTTAATTTACCTATGAAATAAGCAAGTTTACCTGAAGAAATTATTGTTATTGATTCAATTTGACTAATTAAAAAAGATTGACAATAAATAATAATAATAGCAATAAATCTATAAGGCAAACTTGGTGTGAAAAACACGAATTACTGCTTTTTGTGTGCAGAAAGTTTAAAATCGCCATATCTCAGTAATAACACAAAATCGGGCATATGTTGATATAAACTTTTTGCTCAAAATTGTCTCTCTCTCACCAGTTTTCAATTGGTACACATGTCATAAATCACCCTGTATACTATGAGTTCATTGTAACACAACAAACAAATTAACATTTGCCTTACATTATTATTTTTGTTACTTGGCAGTTTTTTTTCTTTCTTAGACAGTAATAAATTATAGCGGATAAAAACAATATAAATTTGCGTTGGGAAATAATCTTTCATAATATCCTTCTTGCACACCAAATATCAGAATATTTTCACTCGTTAACTATTCAGGTACTTGGCGTGCACTCAGGATACAACTACTGAATAGCAGGTATACGTAGAACTTTTAGTTTTCCTTTGGGTAGCTTTGCGATAGCTCAAGTGACAGAGATGTAAGTTCAAATCTTACACGAAATCTAGAATGTTTTGTATTATTATTATTTTGCTGCATTGTGAGAAACGGGCAGTTAACTCTATTTACCGACTAAATAATTTTTACTCCAGACGAGCAACTCAACAAACGAGACACTAGGATAATTCTGACTAGTGTTGACAATGCTAACTGTACTAACTATAGATAAGTCTCGGTTAGTTAATTCAGTATTAAAGCTGGTTTGTGTCAAAGTCACTGCAGATTGAGCAGCCTTTCTGTATATCGATGAAGGCGTCCAAAAAATAGTTAAGTTTTCCAAACTGATTTAGAATGTATGTAGATTGGAAATTCTAGCAAGATTCTACTTGGTTGCTTACTACTAATTTATGCAACTATCCAATGGATTTATAATCACCTTTCTGATTTTATTTCTCTAGAAGACTAGCTTTCAGTTTCACGAGACTACCAAACGACTATGTTACATCAATGCGAAACTTTTAAGCGCAGTTTACGCGTTACATGGGACAATACTTTAGGAAATATGTTGCTTTACACTGTCTATAGTTCCAAGAAAAGATTGCTGACTTGTATCAGGGAACGGGATAAAATATACTGCAAATCTCTGAACCACTATTATGTGTAGACATTTAATCAAAAATATAGAATTAAATAAGTCTAGAAACCGATTTGGGACACTACCACTGCGAAATACATGATGAACTCAGGTGTTTATCAATGTTCAAATTTAGAATCTATGTTTTTTTGCTTAGGAAACAGTGGTTTTGGGAAATCAATTTCAAAATCTTGCTTTTTGCAAACAAAACAAAAAAGAACATTGCACGAGAATTGAAGCTGCCCTTTCTTCCGTAAAGTCCTTAGGTTATGCTACCGTAAAAGAAAGGATCTCCCCCACGGACTGAAGTCCTACTATTTCCTTATTAATCGCTTTAGCTTTGCAATAATTTAAATCCTAAGTCTTGACTTTCTTAAGCTGTTTGTATCTCTTCACGTCTTAGCATTCTCCCATAGTGGAATAACATATACATTTGAAATAATATTCTCTGATATAATGAAACATTTTTTTTCTGTAACCACATGATTTGTTTCACATATTCCAGCAGTCTTGCAATTTATGCATTCTGCAATATTTAAGTCGTGTGCCCTACTTTCTGATCTAAACACATGATTCCTCTCTAGTATAGTATTTCCTTACGTGTTCGTACTCATTACCCTTGAAACAGCGTACAACTACACCTGCTTCGTCTATTTGAATCCTTGGAAGATCAAGGCTCATCTTTCCCTTTCAGTTCTTGGTTAATGTAAAATATAATTTTCTTTGCTTGGATTTTTTCATCTTTTTTCCTTTTTGATTCTGTTCTGCTCTATATTCTTTAAAGTCAGGATTTTAATTCTGTGTATCGTTTTTAAGTTCCTTTTAGTACCATTTTTGAAATAAATTAATAAATAAAAAGAATTTTCCAAACAGTTTTAAATGTGAGAATTGTATAACGTACCTCTAGACACATCTGTTTCGACATTATTCTGGTCTCGTCAGTAGAGGATAGCGATAACCACTTTTGAAACTTGATTTGCAATATCTTTTGTATCGTACACATTCTCCTTTCCTTTGAAATGTACTATTGCTGTATCCTTTTTTTCTTCCTGCTTTCTGTTCTCCCATTTGTCTTCCTTCTTTGGCTCCATTTTTACCGCTTGATTATTATCTTTGGCCATGCCCATATTCTTGCAGATATAACCATTTTATTGTGGGTCAGTTTTGCTAGTTTTATTTTTTAATGTGTAACATTTGCTAAATTGCCTTCCAATAATCCCTCCTTCTTTTTAGTTTATGGATTCAAATATTCTTTTAATATGGTCCGCTTGGTGCGCCATAAACAGAACATGGCTTGCAATATACCTATATCCATCAGTTTTTGTAAAAATGTACTTTTTTCGAAATTGCCTCTTTGGTGTGGTTAGTCGCTAACATAACCTTTCCAGGGGTTTACTTGTTCAATAAAAAAAATCTTATTTATTCCTACTACAGTTACAATTAAAATATAACTTGGATTTATCATGAAAGTGCTTTGAAACAATACTGACTAATTTACAGCATAGGTTTCTCATAACGAGGTAAACAATTTTTCTTTATGGTGTCTTGATGAGCTTTTTTTGTTTTGGAGTTACAAACATTTATTAGTAAAAGCGAGATACAAAAAGCTATACATACCTTATTCCGAATAAATTTGAAAATGAGTCTTTATCCACCGTTGACCAATTATAATAGCACTTGAGTTTTGCAACCCTACGTAGCGGAATTTATAGTTTGACAATAACTCTTGATTTCTTTGGGATATGGTAGCAGTAAAACTCAAGTGTTATCTTATAATAAGTCAATGATATGTAATAAGTCACTTTCTGATTTGTTTGGGATAACGTATCCCAAACTTTGGCTCAATTAATTACGCCGACGCAACATTTGTATACTTTGAACCTATCTGTCATTATTCAAACTGTTTCAGAATTAACTAATCGAATGAGTTGGAATTAAAAGGAACTAACTGCATCTTTTGAGATTTCGACATTTTTATGTTTTCTTATAGTTCTAATGCTAACACATAGATTGATGATAACAATATTACCTTCAAACACTTTTTCTATCTAAAGAATTGCATTTGATAGGATTCAAAGGGTAATGGTGTACACAGGAGTGCGGCCAAGTGATCAATAAGGGTGTTGCAAGAAGGTGTTTTATATATCTTATCTATGTTTTAGGCAAAATCTCTAAAATGTTCTAGGAGACTAATAGCCTTTCAGTTTATTCTTTAAGAATTAAAAAGTAATAACTCCACAACATGTTTTTTCAAATTTCCAAAATTCGGATAGTTTTTTTTCTGTTTATTGCTAAATATGACTATTATAATATAGTTAAATGCTTTAGTAAAAATTTTCAGTTTAGTCTAAAAATAAATATGAAGCATTTTGGTTTTTTTCTGAACATCTAAAACTTATGGAGTTAGTTCCCTTTAAATCTGACTTAGTTAATTACATTGGAACACCCTATATATTTTAGTATGCTAAATCCTTAATCGAAAGCCGATTCCAACAATAAATATAGTATTATTAATTAAACTAGGTTTTCGAAGTTATTCAACAGTTTGTTTCCAAGTTTTACCTAATTTCCTTACATTGCCAATGCTATCTAAGCGTGGATATTTCTATCTTGGTATCTTCGGATATTTTTACAGGTAACAACTGTATTAGTCAAGGTTTGCGTATATTCATGTATATTCTGATAAACTGTTTAATATTAATAATTCTGAAGCGAAGCAGGAATAAACAAGGCGCTTTAAGAAATTTTCGTTTCGTTATGAAATAAGTTTGTTGGTGTTTGTTGATACATCCTTATACCCTATATCTGTCTAGAATTTAGTTACAGCAAGATTCAGGCAGCAAAAAATAAAAAAAAAACAGAAAGTCTTCTAGGAAAGCAGCAAAGGAAAATACTCATAGTCGACTTACGTACCCAACAATTCCCAATGGACAATATATCTAATTATGTCAAACTACAAAGAAATTTTATAGTTCTAAAAAATATTCAATGCGCGCAATAACAAAATGTTAAGATTATTGCCTTCTTATTAATTTCTTCTTGGAATAATCTAAACTAGTAACGGTTTACAATTTCTGACCGCTATTGGTTAAATTGTTAACATGCATATCTATTTTTAAATATATGTTTTTGTAAAAAAAATAGGTCAACATTACTGGAAACATTTAATTTTGCATAATCTACATAATAAGCATAAGTATAAAGTTTTTGATTTATGAAATGTAGTGCTACAACATTCCGCAACGTTTGAAATGTTTATTCAAAACCGGAAATATTAAGACCGTTACATATTTAAAGCTTTCAGTATACATTTGAAGCGAAAACGAATGTAAACTTTCAGCGAATGTTAAAGTATGGTAGAAATTCGTAATTACAACTTTTTTCATATCAGGATAAATAAACAATGGGAATATTAATTATACGAGTTAATTCATCAGGTAGATAACAGTAAATTCTTTTCATTTTGTGTTGTAATTATCACTGTAAGCAACGTAATATTTCTATAAAGTGACAGAAAAAAATGAATGTCTACGACACTGTGTGTAAGGTTAATAATCGAAGGTATTTTACGGCTTACTAAAGCTTACTATAGTTGATAAGCTTTAAAGTTTCTAAATCGGGCGACCTTAATGCATGAATAGTAATTTGCTTGTAGGCAGGATCAAACCTTGAAACAATAGTCGGAAACTTTAAATTAGCTAAGTTTGTTTTGTCCTGGCATCACATTAAATGCATAAATTTTCATAAATTTCCATGATATCGTTTATGATGGAAACTATTGTAATACATATAACTCTTTGTTAAATACAAGTAGCAAAAACATTTAATTAGATGATATTACAAATGGAGGAAATGACAATACTTGCGTAGTTGAAGGAAATTGTCATTTCAGAGTTGCTTGAGGTGTTAAAGTAGTAATTTAAATTGTATCATTTTAATAATAATAAAATTATTATAAGAATTTCATCTTGTATAGAAATAAAATTGAAAGGTCAAAAAATAATAAAAAGCAAAATAAAATAACGCATACTGTTGAAGAGAAATTATTTTTACAGAGTATAAAATTATAAACAATTATTTTGAGGGAATCATGCAGATGCTAAATTGAGGATGTGCTGTCTATTAGTCAACGCTATTACATGAAAAATCTAAATCAGCATTTGCAAATATGTTTTGGTCATTCTGCAATTATAGCTCCAGGGTGTTAATTTCAACCAGCCAGAAGTAAACTTAGTCTACTCTTACTTTTCCAAAAATCTGTTAAAGTCTAGCTTTCAAACTGAATGGTAGTGTTTGTATTTAAAAATTTAAAGTAATAAAATAAATTCAAGAAACTCTAAGAGCCCTATTAAAAACTGAATATTATTAATTTGGATTGCTTAAAAAAGGTGATTAAGAGAAAACTAAAAAGTGAATAAAAGCAAGCTTTAGTTTTTCTTATCTTTGTTTTGAACTTATTTTCCTTAATTCTAAGGCCCTTCCACCTTCCAGTCTAAGGCCGAGTTGTCTATTTTTTAATGTCTTTGCTACAGTTGCTTCCATGTTTTCATACGTATCTTGTGTTAGTCGTTCTCATTGTCACAGTTAATCTTCCTATTTTTCACTACTTCTCTGACTTTTTTCGTTCATGTTTTTTTTGATTGTTTTCGCTTTTGCTTAGTTAATACGTTGTTCTTGATACACATACTTTGTTTTAACGTACCGTCAAAAAGTAACCTAATCTGGGTAATGAATAAAATAAAAAGCTTACGTCGGTGTTTTATTTATTATTACGTTGACATGATTAGAACCAATAGTTGTATATAATTTGCAATTGCCGACGTACGTTTTTCATTTCATAGGTTACGCAGATTAGTAGTACAGTAAAATTAGACCAAAAAACACCCAAATCCGGGAATTTAAAAAAAAAGGTTTTAGTGTCTAAATGTCTTCATTACCCTTTTCTCTAAATGTGGAAAAAGTCTCCCCAGCCAGAAAGTCGGGTTTGTGATAGAAGAGGGGGGAAGGGGTTTGGAAAGTGTGTTTTCTCAGTTTTTTGCAAATATATCGGAAACTATTCATTCTGGAGCTTACCTTACCCTATAAACAATTAAAGAACGTATGTTCTACAAAAAAGTCAGATGCATTTTTTTTCTACACTCATAAACATTCCAATTGATTTCCAAACAATACCGTGACTGTCTTCCCATTACGAAGAAGCTGTTGTCGTGTTCGATGGGTACTGAGAACAACTAAATACTAAAGATGAGGAACATTTGCAGGCTGGAAATGTAGATGTAAAAGTAGAAGACAACATTCAAATCCCTTTGGGCAGAGTGAGGTCCTTGTAAACTTAAAAAATAAAGAGCAGCTTATATCCCTCCTGACAGTTCACTTGAAGGAAAATAAATGTGAGGTGCTTCCAAAACCCTGAGGATGTAGATACTCTGATTGTTCAAACAGTAATCACAGAAGCTCAAAACAAATTGGAGGTGAAAGTAGTAGCTGACGACGCTGACCTATTGGTCATGTTAATTGCTTTTGCTTCTCCCAACTGCAGCTTGAAGATGATTGTGCCTGGCAAAGGCAACCAATCAAATATAACTCACAATTAGGGACATGAAACCTGTTTTATCGTGTGTTTATGCCTTTACAGGCTGCGATTATGTGTCTCCAATATATAGGAAAGAGAAAACAGCCCCATTTTAAAAAGGTCAAGGCGTTGGGGCACTAAGAAACAAATTACTAATTTTTAACAACCCCAATGCGCAGGCAGGTGATATTGCTGATGCTGGCAACGGTTTTTTCCTGTCTGTATACGGATCAAAAAGAACGAACACTTGTTTGCTTTATATCACCAGATGTACTAAACGACTGCTGCCAATTAACCAGTGCAAGGAAAGTTCAAGTGACAACTTTCTACAATTTGCGATGAAAGAATAAGTTTTATTCCTCTATATATATATATCCCTTGAACTATTGAGTATAGCGAAAAAACGCATTGACTTTTTTGTGAAAAAGTGTACGTTCTTTAATTCTTTATATATTAAGGTAAGCTCTAAATTAAGTAGTTCTCGAGATATTGGCAGCAAAACTGAAAAAAACACAATTTTCGGACCCCTATCCCCCTCCCCTTTCCCAAACTCGGCGCTCTGATTACGGAGACTTTTTACCACATTTAGAGCAAAGGGTAATGAACAATTTAAGACACTGAAACCCTTTTTTTGAATTCCTGGCTTGTGAACTAATTTTACTGTACTATAGGTTACTGTTTGATGGTACGTTATAAAATTTTATATCGGTTGTATTTTCAAAGTTTGTCTTATGTCGTTATTTATTCTATCCATGACTGTCTTTCCTTCTATTTTTCTTAAACATATCAGTTCTGTGCAATTTATTTTGCTGCGCTCTCTTTGTGTGGTTCTCTCTTTCGGTATTTACGTTTTTGTTATGTTTATGTTCTTCATGCTGTTAAGTAATTTTCTTGCTGCTCCTATACTTTCCTTTACCTCTTCATACAATTTTCCGCCTGAGTCTGTATATTTAAATTTTTTCATTGTTGTAAAGAGTCTTCGTCTATCTGGATTCGGTTTTTTTTTTCATTTTTTTCTTATAAATATTATCTTATTAATGCTAATTTTTATGTTTATATTCTTCAAATGTCTCTTAAGTATTGCTAGGCTTTTGTTCGAGGTTTTTTGATCTTTTGCAATAATTGTTATGTCGACTACATACGTAGCATAGTTCCAAATATTTGTACATTTTTCATTTTTGAGTGTTCCATTGCCATTGGCGGCCCACTAAAAACCCCTATCTACTTTCCGATAGTTGCCCTCCGCTCTGTACCGCCCTACTCCTCTCTTTCTTTATAATCCAACTGTTTGGGTTTCCTAGCATGATGTCTGGAATGGTGTCGGGGTACAAATTCCTGTCAAGCTTTTCCTGAGTTTCTGTTCTAATCTGATTCTATATTTGGCAATGGAATATCGTATGTTCCACGTCATCTCTAACCCTACATGCGATGCATCTATCGTTGTCTTTCTTTTCTATATGATGTAGGTATGCTCCAAAGCTCCCACGACCGGTAAGGAATTGCGTTGTCCAGTAATCAACTTGGCCATGTCTCCTGTTATACCATTTTCCTAAGTCTTTTATCAGGCGTCGAGTCCATCTTGCTTTCCTACTCGTTTCGTCCTCCTTGTGTGCCTCCCTCCTGCTTCTCCATTTGTCCATAATATCTATGCGTATTTTATTTCTATTCTCCTTTACCTCTTTGAAAACCCTACCCCTCTCTTCTATCATTAGATCTATTGGTATCACCCTTGTTATTGTTTGCGCAGCTGGCGCTGATACAGTCGAATACGCCGCAATTATAGTTTTGGTCATTCTTCTCTGTGTGCTCAGTAGCTTATCTTTGTACTTTACTGCATTTCCCACATATAATAGCAAGGAGTGCCCCATCCTGCACAGCACCTTCCTTTTCTTCTCCCGTGGGCCCCCTACACAGGATATGATTTTCATCAGGGCTTCAATTGATCTTTGCGTTTTCTTCACCATGCTGGCGTTTCTGTTTAGGAGTACTCTTAAGTACTTTGCCGTGTTCTTGCTACTGATGGTGTTATCAAGGAATCTGATGCTCAGTTCTCTTAGCCTTCTACCACCATGTAGTATAACCATCTGCGTTTTTTCGACGGCTACTTTTAACTTTTTTCTCTGTATTTCAATGTACAGTCCATTCAAAGCTTTTTCTGCAATAGTTAAACCTCCTCTCTATACTTCTCGGTTACTGTTAGTGCCATATCATCGGCGAAGCACAGGATTTCGGTGTTTTTATGTAGGCTAGCTCTAACAACACTGTCAAAATAGATGTTCCAAAGTGTGGGACTCCGCAACTAGCTTCGCATTTTGCGCCAGAACTTAATACTTACTTTTTATAATTCAGATACCTTATTATTAAATTAACAATGTACGGGCTAATCTTCTTGCTATTTAGTTCTTTTATAATTCCACTCCATGTTGCTGTATTGAAAGCTTTTTTTAAACCCAGAGCTATAAATATACAGAATTCTCTGTTTTTCAATGTCCTACCTTTTATCTTTTTTTATTATCTCGATGACCGTTGTTAACGGATGCAGGGTAGGCATTTCTTTCCTTAATCCAAATTGCCTGCTCGATAGTACCCTTTTTTCATCGATCTCTTTCATTAGCCTGTTATTTATCAAGGCCTCCATAATCTTCCCCACTGTGCCGATCAGGCAGATTGACCTGTATTTCCTTTGTTCCGGGTCAAGTTTGGGCATCATTGCTACCGTGGCCTGTTTCCATATTCTCGGGAATATTTCAATTTTCAGGAATCTATTATATACCTGATATTATCCGGGCCTGGCGCCTTATCTTTTTTTAAGTTATTTTCTACTTTCACCAGCTCTTCCGTGGTAACATAAGGCCTTTTGGGTCCGTTCAGCTCTACGTGTGTCTTCCTTTCGTTCTTGGGAAAAAGCTCTTCTACCACCCTCATTTCTTCGACTTCTTTTAGGGTCACTTTCACCTTTAACCCTAACTTTTTGGTGACAATCTTGTAGGCGTTTTGCTCTAGTTCCCTAAGTGGCTCTAATCATTTGTCATATTTGTTCTTTCTAATAGCTTCTTTTAATATTTCCTGTTTGCTTTATGCACCGTCCTCCTTTTCTCTAGTTCGTTGTCATTAGCGACTCTACCGTTCCTCGCTTTTGTATAGATTCTTCTAGACTTAATCTAGTCGTTTCTTTTATTTTCTATATCACGGTTCCACTAGTAGACCGGATCTAGATATGTTTGCGTTACTAAATTCTATCCAAATTATTAATAATATAATATTACGTTATCGTTTCCACATAAAGTTAAATGTTATGATTTCACAGTTTTACTTTCTTTTACACAGACTAGTTACTAGTTACAATAGCGTGCTTGTTTTTGTGTTGTCAGAGTCTTTTCTTTCGAAACAATTTTTTAGAATTGCGTATCATTTTATGACGGACCACTTACAGGCGTTAATTTAAAAAGTCTCAGAGTTTTAGTAGCTGACAAAGCAAATTGTTGTTTTTGGCATTAAACAAATTGCAATTTGGAATTTGAATAAAAGTTTTCATAATCATCAAATGAGAAGCATGCAGTGATAAAGCATTTTTTATTTTAATTTTTACATTGCTTATTAGATCACATACCACCGAAGTATATAGTGACATCACAGCCCAGCCTAGCCCACGGTCAATTTGGACAAGAATTTGTAGTTTGTGAGTTTATACAGATGAGATTTCTCGATTTAAACATAAACGGTTAAGGGTCATTGTAAGAGGTGGTTATAATGTGCTTTTTTTAGTTAGTTTGCAAGAATTCTTGCCTCGTGAATAAGTATGACGAACGGTGATTAAAGAGGTAAGGTTATAGTCACTCTAAAAGTTATATGTTGAAACCTAAGCATGTCCTGATAGTTGATGTTTGAAGATTCAATTTGTTTTGTTTTGGTTGTCTTCTTTTTTTTTTCTGGCAAAATTAGTGATACGGATTAACGCTCTAGGAACAATATTGTTAGTTCACTCTCCTGCCCTGCTAGTTGGACGATTAGCGGGATTTTGGGCGTGATTAATCCTTCGATTGTAACCATTAATTTCATCATCTGTCTAAATGACTTGACTTAATTTTTAGTTGCAAACGCAAATTTATGCGCAAATGCTTGACCGAACCCATACATCTCTATCGTAAGATTTCATTCTTGGATTTCTTGACGATTTCAAAGTAGCAAATTGTCAAACAGTTAGTTATAGTTATTGGTTTTCTCAAATTGCGAGAAGTGGTGTCCCTCCATTACAAATGATGTTAGGATGCTTGTGGATTTTTATTGCTTTCTTTATTTTTTCATTGTTGGTACATAAGATAGTAGAATGATCTTATGTCTCGTTTTATGTTGATGCTCGGCAACTAAAAACTTAGATCTAAAAACTTTGTTGTTTCTTTTATTGTAATAGGCAGCAAGCCGAATAAACTGAGAAGCTTTATCGGAGTAACAGCAAACGGTTTTGTCAATTCATATTGGTAATTTGCACAAATCCACAGATCATTAGCGCTACTTGTATATCGTAGTATTTGACATGCAAGTGCAAATTACTACGCCTGGCACTGATTAATTGCATATTGGATTAATCAACAATAGTCAGATAAACTTAACAAGAAATTTAAATATATTTAGAATCACAATGAATTTGTCTAAATTTAACAATTGCCTTTTAAAATTAATGATCACTGAATGTTTTTCTTGCAAAACAGTTTTAATTAAGAACTTAAAGTACTGCTAACAAGCTCATTATTTTTACTTTTAGAAAGTACGTTTTTGCTGTTTTTCAACAATTTCTTTGTCCCAGACTGTTTAATTGCCAGATTAAAACGCCCTTTGAACACTATTAGATTAAAAGTTATTTTTCTATACTTACCATTGCTTCATCTTTGTTAATATTACTTATTACTGAATGCGGAGGTGCTTTAGCCAGCACAAATGCAGCGAACAGCTGTCCCGGTCGATCAGGTTTATCGAAAATATATTCAGCCTGACCTGCAAAATCGAAAGGTTGTAAAAATTTTTCGTTATTTTTTACATATTTAACTTATCAATACCCGTGCATTGAGCAAGTGCTTCGAGTTTCGGTATTGGTTGTGTCAACGGATAAAGCGATTCGTTCGTTTCATAATCCTGACTTCCCTTCGAAACGGGACGTAATTTATTTTGTTTCAAGCCTCCACTTTTGTTTCGGGGTGATATTTTATCGTCAGGAGTTATACTTAATATAAACTGTAGGTTTAAGTAGTAAATCACATTTTTGATATGAAACAAAAATAAATGTTACTTACTTTATAACATAGAGCGATAGCCAATTTTCTCCTGAACACAGGATCGGGATCTGGTAAGATATGATCAGGATTAATTTCTTTCTCTAGCTCTTGAAATAAACCCTGCAATGTGTTGTTGTCGAATAATTGTTTTCCAACTAAATACTTTTCTGCGTTGCTGGCGTGAATGAATGATGGATTAATACTTCCATAAACAATGCGGGCTGATTCGACATTATTGTTCGAATCTAATTTTAGTAGAAATCCAGCGTTTACCAAAGCGTGAGCATTTTGAGCTCTTGGCATAATCTTTAAGAAGTTGTCAAGGTAAATTATAAAAGAAAATGTCATACTAAAGGAAAGAATAAAAGTTGTTACCTTATAACTTTCATATCTGTAAGAGTTATCTAGAGCGGGTAATGTAAAACTTTTTATAATTTTATTTTTCATATCAAAAGACAAGAAGTCGACCATGTTCTTGGTAGTTTCTTGATTATCCGCTCCAACTGCACAAAAATGTTTTCCTTCTGTATTATTCGGTTTAATATTGATGGAAAACGCATACTCACTTATTTGCATAGTTGCTCCTGCTGTTTCAAACATCAAATAAATGTCAGATGGAAATTCATGATATTCGTGTTTTGTGAATATATTTCCAGCTAATGTTCCAGTCTAAAATATAATATTTAGTATAACCTGAACTTTAAAAACGTTTCAGTTACGTACATTTCTCACGGGTACATTTGCTATTAAATCGATGTGATCTCCCAGCTTTTCCAAATATGAAAATTTAGAATTCTCCTTTGATAATTGATAAAATAAAGCCATTGCGTCTGTGAGGGACATGTTAGCCCCTATTGTTAGGCTGTCATTGTTTACCGTATGATCTTTAAGGTCTTTCACACTTGTGATGTCTATGTAAATGTCCGGGTTTTTGGTTCTTCTGTAAACACCTGAAACAACAGGTTAAAATAACATTTTGTATCTATTGTTTGTACATAATTTAATTTCAAAATGTTTGGATACAAAAGTAGTGTTTCAAAACAATTTATTGATTACTATGAAAATAGTTTACAAAACGTTCACCTAATTTAACAAATTGCAATACACATTTTAAAACAAACCAATTTGATTTTAAAATTATGACTACAACTGCAATGCAGTTTTCTTTTGAATTCTTATCTAAAAAAGGACAAAATAATTTATGCTGCACGGACCTTAGTAGAGATTATGTAGAGATTAGCTGGATAAAAGGTAAAATTTAGGTAAACGTTTAGATTATAAAGTACCTTTGTGTTGGGTTTAACATAAAAAATCGCTCTTGAAAAAATTCGCTTAAAAAGTGTAGCTACTGCATTGCGTCTAAGATTAAACACCTCGTAAATTTGATGATTTTAAAGGCGCAGCAGTTTTTGCAGACAATTAATATCTAGGTTTACAAAGTGAAATGCAAATTTTAAATATACACGGAAACTGTTTATTTAGTATCAGGAAAAAAACTTCAAACGAAATTTCATCAAGTCAATTTCCAGCACAGGGCACTTTGTTTGAAAGATTTGTATCTCGGGCATAATAATAATTAGTTCACGAAAAGTTTCTGTTTTTTTTTTGTAGAAAAATGGAAACTAAAAAGGAGTAATGTTTAGGTATTTTTATGAAAGTACAATTTTGGGTTTAACGATTTTATTTCAATTTTTCGGCTAATACTTTACACGTTCAGTGTCATTATATATTATGACAATCTTCACTAGTTTAATAGCTTTTGATATTTATTAACACACCCAGTTATTTAGAAATATAAAAAAGTTAAAATCTATTCAAAACACAGTTTATGTCATTTGCTAATTAAAGTGTAAATAAAAGCTTCTATTGCAATTTCTCTTTTTCATTATTAAACTTTAATTAAATCTGTTGCAAAGTTGTAATTAGCATTAACCTTTCTTTGAGTAGAAAAATTTCATTTAATTCTAATTTCTATAATTACCATAATTATTTGAGTGGTGAAAAGGTACAAATAATAACTTTTTTTTTGTTTTCATTTTAATTATTGGGTATGGTAATTACAGATGTTTTTGTATGATGATCGCTTGAGATTTATTGTGCCTACAACAATGTAACATTATTAATACTGAAAACAAAAAATTCAATGGAAATTTCCGAGTGAGGATTTTCTTTTACAAAAAAGATTTTGCTTTACTAAATAATTTATTTAAAAGCTTTTTTTGTTAGTTCTACTTTTCTATTCAGCCTTCAGATTTTAATACTGTATATTACACTTAAGATATTTTTTCTTCCACACTATCTTGTGATTAAATCTCATGATATCTTACAAACAAAATAGACAAAAGCTCTGCTAACAATCATAGCCGGTAGATCCGAATTTAAATTAAACTACAACATATTTGAATAACGTCATAAATATCTTAGCAGGTTGTTAGTTATTGAAACTTCTATCCGGCAGTTATTTGGCCCGGTACAAGTTCTAAACATTTATTTTGTTTATCTTCATTTCAGAATATTGCAGGAATACACCTCTATTATGTTGTTTTCCGTACACTAAATTGCACCAACTTGAAATTCCTTGAATTGCCATAAATACTGAATTATCCATTTAGCCTTATATTTACAAGTTGTGGACTGCATTCCGGTGCAGTTTGTTAAACAACGTCAGATGTAGTTTGTCCCTCAAGGGTGTCTTAAATAATTATAATCTTGCAGTGTCCACAAACTTTTATTTCAATCAACCTGATTTAAATTGGCTTTGAATAAAAATAGAAATCCAAAATTTAAAAATTAAAAATATCTACAAGCGTTTAGTAGTAGTTAACCCGGAAAAGTGTAAGTTTAGTAGTTATCTTTAACCAATAATTTTTAAGAAGCTTTTATCTTTAAGAAGCGCTCCATCTTTCAGTGAAAATAGTGATCTTGAATAAAAGGAAGCAAAAATCGTTGTCCTCAGACAAAATAAAAAGTTCGTGTGTTTTATTCTTCCGTTTGGAAACGGACTGCTTTAGGAGTACAAAGCTTGATTTTCAATCCAAAATATAGATTTGAGCATAACAATGTGAATACTATACGTATATTACTACCGGAAGCAACAGAAGCAGAAATAATTGAAACATAAACCAGTGACTCACTGTATATAAAACTGTAAAAATGTAGTAATCTAAATAAACAAAAAAAAAGAAAGTTAATAAGAGTAATAAAAAGCAACCAAGACTGTCATAGTTAGTGGTTCATAATTCTCTCTTAATTTAATACGAGGTCGTTGTACCATTCAAGTTAAACACTTGATTAAAATCAATTTCGAACAACCAGCTTTAAAATTTCGCTTATAACAGAATTTAATAAAACTATCTTTTCTTAAGAGTTTTCTTACAATTTTCTTTTAAGGACTTCTAGAGAAAAAATGCCACAAGAAAACTAAGTTACTTTGAGTCAGTCATTTTTCTACAAAAACCTTAAAAAGTCCACAGGAACTAACTAGAATCTTAGGCGATAAAGATAAGAAAAGAAATTTAATTAAAAATCTTACCAAAGTTCTTAATTGACTTTTCAGGAACTTAGTGGTAATGTGTTAACATTAACTAAAACTGAAACACTTTTTTAGCCCAGATAACTTAATTAAGGTCTTAACTGCTGAATCGCCCTTTTGACGCTACATATTTAATTCAAAAAGATCCTTTTTCCCTCTCGACTTCCAGAATCTTTTAGTGGACTTGCAATGGATTATGGTCTTGTATTCAATCATTTATTCTAAATTTTGTTATATGGCTCTAAATTATTTATTTAGAATGTTTTTCTCATAGATTTTATACAACATAACAATTTCTTGCAGTCAAGCTGATGGTACTGGCCTTATCTGCAAAGGCAGGATTGTGATACTGGCGCCCATAACGTCATGTCAGTAAAAATTAAGCCACTTTTGCTAAAATATCATCTAGGTTCAGATAACGTGTTGGATATCTTTTGCAGTACTAAATTTAGAGTTAGACAGTACGTCAATTCAGAACATGCACACATGCAGCAGAAATTCCATATTAAATGGATGAATAGTCAACCTATTCCCTGACATGATGTGTCTTTGCCACGTGCAAAAGCTTCTTACCTAGGACAAAAGAATTTTTTTGAATTTGTAGACGATAAGCACTTTAATATTGTGGTAATCCAAAAAGGAATGATCAAGAGACTATTTCAGAGAGCTAACATAATATTAGTGTTGTATCAAAATGCCCCTTCGGGTCATGTAAGTAACATTCTTTAAATACTTTTAATAAATGTATATAGCGAGTTTATGTCGCGCCTCAATCACCATATTATCTGAGTGGGTAGAGATCTCGCTGTTGAGCAAAGACGGAGTTAAAATTGGGGAAAGAGAACTGGCGAACCAACGAAAGCTGGCGAGTGCATATTACTTAATCTACGCCGTGGTTATGAGTGTTTGCAGAATCTCTAACATAATAGCAGAAAAACTACAAACTTCAACACAAGAAACAAATAAAAGAATGAATATAGGCAATCTAATTGGCATGCATTCTATTAGTTAAAACAGCCTTTAAGTACGTACCTCGAAAGTATTTGACTATTTCGACGCTTACCAAGGTGTAAAGCATCATGTCACAACTATTACTTATGAGTTATCCTATGACTTCTTATTGACCTGCAGACATTTGTTTCCTCACTGTTCTCATAAAGATTCAGCAGACATGATAAGGCAGCGAAATGCAAATCGTTATTTACAGACTGCTATAATTGTACAAAAGCGGAGTCACCCAATAAAAAATTCAGGTACTGCAAGCTTATTAAAAAAGGAGAAAGAGGTAGGAAGAAGGCAGACGTGCAAGAACCACCATAAAAATTGAAAAAAGTCATTAAAGAGTGGACAAGTTTACACTAAGCAGTTAACCCAAGACCATAGGTAGTTGTAAAACCGGCACTAATAAGGGACGTAATGATGCACCAGACAGATAAGACAATTTAAATAACGAGATGTTGTTTGGTCAAGATACAACTACTGCAGGATGATAATGATTTAAAACACTCTTGTGAGACAAACTACACTTGTACAGTGTCTGACAAACTACAACTAAATGCCCTCTATATCATTAAATACTTGAATTGATTAAATACAAACTATTATTTAGAAATAACATTTTCTAAGTCTCCACCGTTCTCATTTTGACACAACTGTTATCTTCATTGAAGATCGTTCATTAAGTAACGCTGAGTTTTGATTAAATAGATCAATTTCCACAAAAATATTGTCCTTTAGGACACATAGGCGATATCTCTACTTTTAAAGTATCCCCACAAAATGCCCTTTTACACCAATATTCGCAGAATTTCGAAATTTAGTCACCCAAACAATAATGGTGTTGCTCGAAGGTACTTGTCCATGATTACCAACAGTAAAATGACGTCGAGATCTTCTCGGTACTGTTGAGACAGATTCGTTCTTAAAATATATCTTAAGAATAAAAATTCTAAATTGATCAGTTCATTATTGCAGAAAATTAACTGATACTTCTATTTGTCTTGGCTGTTATGTTTCTGTATTACTAATCCTAAATAAAATTTCCATCTTTCTAGTTTATAAATTCATTAATCATTATTTATTTTATTTTATGATTAACACATAAAAATTTACTTAATAATAAAAACCATCAGACGACTAGTAGAAATGCTGTATATCGGCTAAATGAATAATTCAGTATTTATGGCAACACAAGAAATATTTTTACAGAATAGTATTTATGAGCCTTTGAAACCCATTACGTTTTTAAGTTGCTATGGATACGGAATGGAAAGAAGATAACAACAGGATGATGTTGCTGGCGAGAGACTTAAAAGCCAGGAGTACCTTGCGAGATTAGAGCAATGATGATGAAACGAAAAAGAAAGTTCTGGAGTTCCTGGATTGACACGGTTGGTAAGCCTGAAGGACTGTCAACATTTAAATCTACAAACATACTAATAGATATCAAACGAGGGGGCGTATAACAGAAGACAATATCGCTTAGTGATGATCGGTATATTAAATATGACACTAAAAGAGGCAAAATGCAGAGATAATATGATACAGTCAGTTGGATCAAGCTTGGAGAGATCGTGAGAGAACATCTGGATATAAGTAGAAAAAAAAACTGTAAGAATTAATGGATAAAAGAGAAAGATAACCGAAAGTAGCGTGTGTAAAGAATTGCTATTGCGCAGGTTATTTTCGTCAAGAAGTAGGTACTATGGTAAAATGATAAATTTATGACATAGAGACAATATGTGGGGAGAATCAAGAAAAGATTCCAAAGAGAGCAAGAGAAAGAGCGTAGGTCTAAGTTAAAGCAAGGGTATAGACATTTGGAAGAAACCGGGAGTATTTTCAGTGATTATTTTGGTTTTCAGAATAACAAAAGAATTGTGCAGGTAACAAACGCCATCTTGTGGCCTTAGAGATTAAAGGCTTTGTGTCTCTGACAGCAGACTTGGACTCAGATGGTTGAGATTTTTAAGCCATTGAAAGGCTAGCAGTTGCGAGGTAGTAGTGGCAACACGAAGAAGGGCCGTTTTTTAATGATAGTGGTGGAGGACTGGTTCGATGGATCTGGTAGCAAAGTAGAAAAGGGCTCCAAATTGTAGTTGGCTAATTACTAAGCATTTCCAAAAATCAGATTATTTTGCTGGTGGTTGGGGCTTCAGTTAAGAAGATAAGTAGAAGAGAGGTGGATGAGAATTTGTGGGATATGTTTCGGATGTGCAAGAAAAGACAAGGAAATAGTTTTGTAAAAAAACTACTTACTTAGAGTACCGGTGGGCCGTTGTGGAAATAAAATAATTCCATAACAGCCAGTCATATAAGGTATGAACTCAGAAAGATAGATATGCCTAGAAGAGCAAATAATCCTGTTTCAGGTAAGGAACAATGTAGAACAATTATGACTGATTTCAGATCTACATTAGACTCGGTAGTAGCTAATAAAAGATTGATATGGTATTTTACAACAATCACATGAGAGACCGAACAATTATTGTTTTGCAAAATGGTTACTTTCTAAAAATTTCAGTTTTTGACTTAACTATAGCTTTCTGAGATTTTCGATGTTTTTTAAGAGTATACCGTACAAACCACTTTCTGTTATGTAAGAAATATCGAATTTACTTTGTGATGCTTTCTCTAATTATTATTTAAGATTAATGTTTTAAAACTCGAATTTATGTAAATTATGTACTTATTTCATAAGAGAAATTTAATACAAACTTTTAATTAGGTAGACTGTTATTGCTACTTAGATATAAAATACAGAAATTGTCAGTCTAAACATTGATTTATTCAGATATTTTGATTTGGGTTTATTCTTTTCCTTGTTACTAAAGTTCTCTGCATTTACATTATTTCCATAAAAACTTTATTAAATAAATATTTCGCTTTAAATTAAATGATTCTACTATTTATTGAATTGAAAATCAACTACCCCGACCAGAAAAGGTGAATTCAGATAAGTAAAAAACTACTGCTTCAGAAAAATATTACGTAACAACGTTTGATACAAATTTCGTATCTGAATTTTTAGTATAATTTTGGAACGTATATAAGCTAGATAAAGCTATGTTAAAATTTATTAGCATTATACTTTGTCGTTTGGCACTCTTAAAATACGGAAAGTTACTTTTCGTTATAGAATAAATAAAACATTTGATAGAAAGTTGCCAGCGAGTTACAAACCTGAAGTGTATGTATGTACTGCTACAGGATTTTGCATAGAATCACAAAAATTCGCTATTTTAGAGCATACTTTTTTTAGAAAATTTACAGTTTAATTTAAAATTTAAACGTTTTTGCAGAAAAGTAATTGCTGATCTGTCAAATTATCAATTTGAAACTATAAAGTAAAGAAATATGTTTTTCTTGTTTTTATTTGATTACCACCTTTGTTGTTTTGTGCTCGGCGTCAGGCAAGATAAATACTTTGGTTTATTGATTTACTAATGTTATTGTGTATTTGCCTGCACACAACAATTTATTTATTATTAAGAAATAATCAAGAAATGTCGGCGTTATCATAATTTTTAATTAAATAAATTACTTTTTAAAAAAGTGTCACTAAATGTTACTAAAGAAAAGCTCATAAACTCAAGCAATTATATTTTGCATGCAGCAGCTAATTGTTTTATGTCCATGTCTAACCGGTGGTGCCCCTATTGTTCTATATTTTCTGTTCTATTCTGTTCTTAGAGTGCTTGTACAGTATTACATGAATTTTAAATGAGGTAAGGGAGATTTGTCAAAAGCAAATGGGAACATTCATCTTATCTTCAACACATCACCTGATTTCAGCTTCTATGTTTATTAAATTACCACTGCAGAATATATTAAAGCGGAAAACACAGAACAATAGACTGTGTGTGTACGCTTCAGTGAGGAAAAAGAAAATCTTTATTTTTATTGAGGTTCGCTAAAATTATCAGTGTTTAATTATTGCACACTTCTATTTCATGTAGTACAAATTTATTAACCAACAAGGTTGTCTTATATTCTAATTCTATCTTCCTTTGTATAGATATCAAATCTCCACTTATATCGAAATTAAAGGATTCAAATTTTTAGGTATTTGATAAAAAATAGTCACATCAATTTGTTTCTACTTAATTAATAAATACGGTACATATGTCGTCTATAATCATACTCTGCAACGAATTTCTATTTCTGCTCTGTAATCATCACGTACTGCCACCAACATTTAAACTTTGCAGACGTAGATCAATCATAACTAATTGACGCCTACTACAACAATAGTTTGACTGGACTAAGTAGAATTATTTGTGTTAAATATAGGCAGCTGTAGACACGTTCTTGTTATTATTTTGAGTACAATTATTACAGGTAGAAGATAAGTGGGTAGAATTTAAATAATCTTTCTCTTTAATAGCTTCTGGGATAAAGGTCGCGGATATTATAATGTCTGGATAGTGTTATTAAGGAAACATAGTGCCTTTTAGAAGATTGTGTCGCTTATAAAAGGTATTACAGCAATAATGAAAAAAGCTTTAAATCATAATTTGAAAAGTTTTACATAAATTACCCATCTAATAAAATAACTTTGCAAGAACTTTGAAAACTTTACGGGAAAGATTTCTTAAACAAGGCTGTTCTAGATAAAATAGTAAACTAATTGGCTATTAAAAAAATACTTATTTCTGTCTTGTAAACTAATCCGGTAGCAAACAGTTTCAAGTTTGATTTAAATTGTAACTTTAATCTGTAATGACTTAAGGAGAAATGGTTTATATAAGATTGATATACGTGGGATGCATATATAAGAAAATATCAGACAGATTCCTGATACGTTAAGTCCTAATCTCAGCATTAGCATTCAAATAAAATATGTAAAACTTCCATCTCTATATTTACCTACTTTTTCAGGCAAGCAGTTAAATTTTAATGTCATTTCAAAATATGTTCATGGTCAACATATAGCATTCAACGATGTTAGATCCCATTGCACTTTTCACATCTTTACCAACCATCACCATTCATCTATTGGCAATCCAAACAATGTTGACTGTAGGTCATCATGCTTTTAGAAATTTTTATTTTTATGTTTCCTGTTGATGGAATCGAGTAGTGAATCTACTGACCAGAGATTTTTATTGAATCTACCTATTTAGTTACCATAGGTTGCTTCCGTTAAAAATCCAATCATATTTTTAAATTATCTTTTTACTGTAGGAAATTAAAGTTTGGTAATGTAACACTTTCTTTTTCCAGAGCATCAATCGAATGAGTTATCTAACCTCTTTAGTTGTTTTTGGCATGCCTCAATTAACTTTAGGCTAGCTGTATGGAAAATCAGAACCCTTAGTACGGTTTAGAATGGCTGAAAATACATTTACATGTAGATTCGTTATTAGAGTCCTTCTTGTAGGAAGAATCTTTAAGAGACAGCCTATTCACGAGTCTTGTTTCTCTTTGTTCTTCTACCAGTAGCTAAAAGTATAATAGTACAAAAACGTATACGTATATGTTATCAATAAAAAATAATTTCTTCCTACACCAAACCTTAATTACTTATCAAATAAAACTACAAGAAACTTAGAAGTAAGTACTTTAGGACTGCTGTACAAAATGCTCAGGGATAACTAGGTTTTCTGTAAAGCAGACAAAAAGTCTCGCCACAGCAGTATACTAGATAAAAACTTATTTTTGGTTAGAAGGCTCACGTTTTACTTGAAGTGCTTTCATCAAGTTTGAAAACGCTGAAGTATTATCGATGTGCAGTGACAAACCTGAAATCTTGTCTTGTCAAGAGCTTGCCTTAAAGTAGTTCGGTCGTCAGATAATGTTCGTTGAATATTCGATATAAATAAGTTAAAATGTAGGCAATTAAATTATCTTTACAATGATGTCAAGAAAACATATCTTTAGCGCACTAAATAGTAAGAAAAAGAAGTTTAAAATTGATGATGTTTACACATGCTCTTAAGAAAAGCTAAAATTCTGACTTAAAATTTCGTTGTCAAAAAATCAAAAAAATGATTTTTCGAAGGTTTAAACATTAAGGTATCGTTACACCTAATCAAAAACCTAGCTTGACGGAATAATAATTCCGAAATTGTACAAAATAGGTCACAAATTTACGAGTAAGCGGGAGTAATGCGTCACGGTTTACTGGTGTGCTAGCTGTGAAATGCGGGAATTTCAACCACTGCAAAGAAATTAAAACATCTACAAGAACGCAAAAGTTACAATTGATGTATAAATTATTTGCATATTGTTTATAAGAAATAATTTTATTATTTATGTTAAATTATTGTATTATATTATAACAAAATGATAAACTGCCTTATAACTTAATAATTTAAATGTTTTATGTATCCACAGAGCTTGTACAAAAGCGTTGATGCGACTCGTTACAACATTTTTATAGCATTAACGCCTTTTTTTTATTAACAGTCACACTTGGTTTTTCGTTTATACGAACACCTACGCATCTTTCAATACTTTTTCGATCATGTAATTGATACTCCTTTTTAATTCGTTCATTGTAATGCCCTGTTTTGTCATTTTTTCAGCATGTTGTCTGACACAACGGATTTAAGCGACGAAAAACGTTTTCATGCTGCTTTTCAGCACAACGCAATTGTCAAAATACGCTTTCATAGTTATTGCTGACTTTATTAATACTTCCTTATTTATATCAAAATGATGAAACAATCTTTTCAGCCATAAACAATCTACATCGGCCTCATGTGCGTTTTGCAGCAATTCTTTCAAGTTAGACTCAATAAGGTACTTTTGGCAAGTCTTCTAATCTTATTGTTTTTCCTTGACGGCGTAAAGGCAAGGTATCACAGAAACTGTACAAAATAGAGCACAAATATTTGTCCAAATTATGTTTCTTCAACCATTTGAAAATCAATGATGTGTTGAACTTAACTATATCGTGACCAACTAATAGAATTTGAGAACTGACAGTTTTTAAAAAATCAATAAACTTTTTAGCCAGTTGACCTGATGAAGTAGTTGTAACTTTTTTCCAACTCATGATTTGACACAGTCATTCTCACACATGTAAAGCCGGAGCATGTATATCTTTCTCAGGTAACATGTATGCAGAAAACTTTAATTCAGACTAGCATTACGCCGCAATTTGTACGATTTCAGGTCTTTGTCCAAATCCCGTAGTTTCAATGTTGTCAATGACAGTTACGCACGAAATCTGTAGAGGAGAAAAATCTGGAATCCATGAAATATGTTTATATTCCACCGCTGCTACTGCAGCACGATCTATGGTTGGTCTCATTTCGCTCATATAGGTCAGGCTCTCTTTTCTCTGCTTCTTCCGGCCACTGCTATCTCTAGTTTTCAAGAATAACCTTTATCGCTTAGACTCAACCGTTAAATGGTTAAACGACTTATTTTTCTGAGACGAACCACCTGGAGCTAACTTTTTAGTTTTATCGGTGTAACTTTCTAGCAAAGCTACGATATGAAATTGGCTTCCCAGCGTGGGCAATTGAAAGCTTTGTTACCAGGAAAGTGTTTAAACACATAATTGTCACTACTGCGTACTTTACACCAATCTCCGTAGTCTCGATGCTATCCAAATGTATATCGAACTATATTGCAAATTCCTTTACGAAAACCTTCGACGTCGTTTTTGTTTTGTGCTAAAACATAACTGAAGCACGTTTTTTAAATATTTTATGACGTTCGAAAGAAGAAACGTATGTTTTGTAGCAGCGAATTAAGGTTTATTAGAGAATTTTGCTACAGAGTGATTGATGTCAATCCATTTTGCGACTTTGTGCTAACTTTCTCGCTACAAATTGTGAAAGCGTCTTCATCGCCAACCGGCACATCAACCTTGGCATTAGACTCTTTAAAGTTCTGATTATATACCAGAAGCTCTAGCGGGCTCCATCAACTTAGCACTTTTATCATGATTTTTTCAGCATTTGTGGTTCTTTAGAGAGTGCCCACGAGAACACATTGCACATGCAGACGAAACAACATTGTAGGCCAAACTTCTTCCCGTTTTGTGTCCTATAACTGACCCGCGACTTTCAAACTGAGAAATGTGTATTGTACATTAGGGTGGGCCAAAAAAATAAAAATTTTTTTTTCAAGTCGTCATACCGCGGAAAAGTTGCGAATTGGGGAGACTAAAAAGGGGTGAAAAAAGAAATACATTTGGTTTATATCTTCCGGTCGCGCATGTACTCTAAAGGTTGCCGAAATTTGGAAAAATTTACATTTTTACGATAATTTTTAACATTTTTAAATTAGCTTCTTCCCGAATGTAATAGCCCAAATTCTTTTGTATTAGAAGTTCAAGACACTCATGTTGAACAATTGAGCATCTCCATTTTTACTCATTCTTAGCTGAAAGTACTTTGAAATCTGATTTATGGGCATAGTTAGGCATGGTTGACCTTGACATAAAACCATCCCTAGATTCAGCTCCGCTTTTTCTGAGGCTTCTGTCACGAGTTTCAAATATTGTTCAACTGCCTGTGTGTGAACTGGTAATGTCTTGAATATTATATCCTAATTAGAAACTGAGTTACTTTGAATATGTAATTTAAATTCATCGTCACTGATATCTTTTAATAATGGGAGAGAAGATAAATCACAGTCCATCCAGTTAGTTATTTCTGAGCAGTGTTGAGTCTTGAATTGAGTTTTGGCGGCATGAATGTTCTGATAGTTGTTCTCTTTTGATCTAACTGTCTCGCCTTTAGAATTAGTTGAAGTCCGAGCTCTCTTATGTGTTTTGTATTATCTTGTGTCATAGCTAACATTAAATGTTCTGGATGAGCGAAAAAAGCCATTTCGTTTTATCACAGGACAATATTACGTAAATTTTCAGGCAGGTACCTTGAAGATTGTATTGATTGGTACATAAGCTTTGGTCCGTCTGTAAAGTATTTACTTGTTTTAAAACTAAACCACATTGGCATGTTTGACTTCAGAACAAATACAACTATTTCTTGAAGTTCAGGCGTGAGAATTTCTTCACTTAAGTACAACCTGAGAGTTCGATTTACTGTTGTCAACCACTTCGAGTGTGACAAGGGACTAGGATTTCGTATAACCAAATACTCTACACAGTTTCCTGACTTTATTGCCATGGAAATATCGAGTAGATATTGCTGATCCTTACTTAGTCTACTGCTGTCTATTGTGGGAATCTGGCAGCCAATACTTTTGAGTGAATCACTGGACGGTTTTCGCAACCACTTAGCTTTTCACCGATTGGCTCTCTCAAAGATTTCGGACCCGTTGATTTACCGTCTAGGTATTGAAACAGATGCCGGAATGGCAGTTCATTAAAATAGAGAAGGCAAATTGCCCATTATAACGGTTCCCCCAAATGTATTTGAATTCGGCGAATCAGACCGTTTTTCCAACCTGTGTTAACTCAGTGCGACGGTATCCTATGACAGTTAATTTTTTTAAAGAGATACCCCGACCAGGCAGATAAGAAATAATAGAAGTGACAATATATTCAGAACTACTCAAATGAGCTTGTCGTGTCGTCCTTCCTCCCATCCAAATAAAGACCTTGTAGTGGAAATTTTTTTCTTGAACTATGATCTACCTTCATTTGTAATTTTTTTTCAAAATTTCATTAACTTTGAAGGCAATGCGAGACCGGAAGATGTTGACAGATTTAAGTAATATTTAGACATTATTTCCTGTGGTTTTAATACATAAGAATTTGAGCTATTACATTTGGGAAGAGGCTAATTTAAAAATGTTAAAAACTAATTTTCCAAATTTTAGCAAACTTCAGAGCCCATGCGCGACCGGAAGATACAAACCGATTTTATTTCTTTTTTTAACCCTTTTTAGTCTCCCCAATTCGCAACTTTTCCATGGTATTACGACTTCAAAAACAATTTTTTGTTTTGTCGTCCCACCCTGTTGCACATCTCATAATATTTCACGTACAATACTTTAATATTTTATGTATATTGTATATCTATAATTCTATAAACAATACTCAAATTATCATGCTTGTCCCATTTAAAGTCGTATTTCCAAACAAGACCTACTGATTCTTTAGTGTTTGAATCACGGTTGTCAATAATTTAATAGACATCGCGAATGAATCTTAAAAACAAAATGACAGAGTCAATAATTATTCTACATTTATGTTTTAGCATACATGCGTTTGCGTCTAATAGTTTGCGCATAAATTTATTTTGGAAATCAAAGCTACCTTTTGTTATTACATGCCAAAGCCTTTTCCTCTTCTACTGCTTGCTTGCACGATTCACTAGCCGCTTCTTCAAAAGCTTGGCCCACGACAGTTTCTGCACGCTTCATAGTTTTATGGTCAATTATGGGCATGTTCATGAAGGAAAAAAGTTTCTTCAATTGCTCATGGCCAACACCCGAATCGAGGCATCCTAATTTATTTATACTTGTAAATGAAATGAGATAAAAAACGTTGTATTTAAAATGTTTGTAATAACCAGTAGAATAAATATAAACATTATATAATGATTGATAAAAAATTTTGCTTTAACCAGCAGCACCTTTGCAATTGATTTCACACGTATTGGATCCATTTCCCTGGTATAAAATTCTGGACGTCGTGTCGGTACTTTATTTTAAGTAAGATTCGAGCACTCGAAACAGCGTATACTAAAATTTGATGCTAAGCCACGTTGGTGTTGTTGGTGTTCAGTTTCAGCAAATGGCAAGGAAAGCGGCGTGTCACAAGCTCGCACCATAATTTATCCGCGATTACATCGACATTCACAACTCTATTTGCAATAGAGGTTAAATTTTTTTTTCATTTTATTTTCATTAAGTTGCGCGACATATTCACGTCTGCCTTCTCCGACGGAGAGATTCTTTTTTTTTAATAAAACGTCCACTTTTTGCTCGATGAGAAGACATGGCGGAGCTGTGTTTACATTTAAATCTTGTCGACCGGCACTGACAATGCTGTCAACTGTTTCGACGCCACGACGTGGCTAGTCATGTTATGTATGAAATTGTATATAGTTAAATGCATTTAAACTATTATTTTACAAAAAACGTACATTATAATTAATTTTAAAATATTTAAAACAGTTTTACAGGAGATTTATTCTTCCCCACAGTGTCACCAGTACAGCAACAGAGATAAAGGCATAGCGGGCCTCTATCGAAAAACGCGGAATAATTGTAATGTTAGAATCTCTGAATTTACATTTTCAGATAATCCTAGAGGGCTTAGAAAAAGATCTAAAAGAGTTATGAAATTAGCTAACAGAATTGATATACAGTACACAAAAGTTCAACGCGGCTGGATTTTGCGAAGCGATCCTAAATCAAATTTGAAAAAATACCCAAGTAAGTGTAAAACGTAATATTCTGCTTAAATTATGTTCGAACCATCTATAAGAATTATAGAGGAAATTGCAACTGATTCCAACTAAATTGTTTGCTTATTTTGGTTTATTTTATTAATATTTTGGGCTGCTCTCTATTTAAAATCGGTAAAGCGTGACAGTTATCCTTTTTCATTTTTAAAGTCATAGACACCCTGTATAAATGTAGGTGTCAAAAGAGCAATATTAACCTTCATCCTTTAAAAACGTATTCTTTTTTACTCGTACTTTAATGAATCATTTAATTCTTTCTTTTATCTGAAATGCAAAACTTTACTGTTGAATACCTCTATTTTTGTTCTAAAATATGCAAGTTTGTAGTAGTAACCTTCAGAAGCAAAAAAGATGTTGACTAATATGCACACAGCATACCAACGAACAATTTCACATTCTCCTGTATTTATACATTTAAATTACCAGCAAACTTATTTCTGTAGTATTAAATTCTGACGGAACTGACGAATAAGAAGTAAAATTCAATAATTATTCCGTTAATGGAAAACGAACCAAATTAAACGAAATTATATTAAATTATCTGTAAAATTTGTAAATTTAATTAGAAATAAATTTCCAAAGCTACATTTCCATTTATCACAAAAATTATGTTATCTTGTTTAATGAACATAATTTGAACTTTCGCATTTTAGAAAAAGTATTTTGTTTTACACAGAAGCACGTTTCAAATTCCTTCGTGCTGGGTTTCCATTTTCATTCGATTTCTAATAGAATTTAGATTCAGGGCTACTTTATAGCATCAGTTGGCTGGATGCAATTTAATTACAACAATGAAACTAACTTTGTCCAAACCCATGGTATTATAGAGGAATATATAACAATAAAACTGTGACGTTTGAAACAACCCTATTCTAACACAACAAACTAGCATTAGTTCTCAATATGCTATTTATGATTAAATTATATATTCTTTTGGTATTACCATATTTTGTAGAAATGTCGGGAAGTCTGGCTAAAAAAGCTTTTACTTTACTTATAAAATCGCAAGCAGGATTTTAGCTGCATTTTAAGAATTTTTAGTAATTGGAATATTTTCTTTCTACAAAATGTCAAAATATTTAGTTTTTAGAAACTGCCAGGTTAGTATACTTCACTCGCAAATTAGAATTAAACAGTGATTTATTTCAATAATGCAGATGAAGTATTAACACATTTTTTAAAAAAGCACGTTTTAAATTCTGTAACTGAGTAATTTTAATTATAAAATTCTATCTTATATATAGAATTTTGTAATTAAAATTACTTGCTGTCCTGTGTAGGAATAATATAGTAAGTTTTTAAAACTCTCTTTGCAAATTATTAGCTAACATCAGTAACTAAAACTCTCCATGTCAATTTATGCTGAAAATATAGCAACTTAAGCATAAATTCAAATTATCTCACTTCATGCAATTTTCAATCGATCTTTAAAAAATGCTCTTACGAAAGATTGGAAATTCAGAAATGCAACAAAGATTTCACAACTACTAAAAACACAACTGGCTGTTTTCTCTGATAACTGTAGTAAAAAATTTAAATATTTTGTAAATTCTTTTCATTGACAATGCTATTATGGAGATTAATCAGCAATCCTGCAAGAAGAAATACTATTTTGCTATGTGATCGTTTTGATCCTTATGCTTCTGATTCTACATTTAGTGCATAATGTTCCAAAGTTTGGAAGAATGCTATTTGGAGTAATTGTACAACTGATTTTTATCAATTTTCTGCAAGTTTAGGTTATTAATTATCAAATAATTTTATTATTGAATAAAATTTTTAATAAACGCAGAGTAATGTTTACAATTTTCAAAATCAAAACGCAAATCCACGCGCCAACAAAATTTCATTTGGTGCTATAGGCATCTATGAAGAGCGATCTCAGGTTAACCCTCGGTTCGGAGTGGATTCAGACAGCTGTTATTCAGGTTAACCTGGGTAACGCAGTAAATCCGGATGCAATATGAGGTTTTGGATTAAATATAAATCGCATCTAAATGCCCATCATTCAGTAGTTTTAATCATTAATCTTACACTAAGACAGATACAAAAATCTTTAAGATTTGATATTCATAATTTCTACTTATAAAGAGTCTTTTAACTAATACAAAATAATAATTAAAACTGTATTGCTTGCCATTCTTTCACTAAATGTAACGTCGCGCCCTTAAGAGCCGACTCAAATAACTCAACTTACCTAGCTGAATGGCAGGTAACTCAGATCACCGTCCGATAATCTGCTGCGGTAAACACCCCAAACGACGGTTAAAGTTAACTCGATGCATTAATTAATCCAAGATCACACTGCGTTCTAATTTGAAGACTGAAGATTTTTTACCATTTCTGAGCTTAATATGGTGTTTATGGCAGTGCTGAATTCTGCATGAAGGTTTGCTAAGCTTGAATAATGAATATCAAAGAGAAAGATTCTCTACTTGTGCACTGACCAACAAACTTGGCGCACATTTGTTTTACGAAAAATATGTCAAATATGTTTCCATCCTTGCAGCAATACCTTCTGCAGTTCGAGTATTTACGTATTTTCTTACTGCATAATTTTAGATGCTCAATTGAATTTTCCCAATAAAAAGTAAAGCTTTAAAACACAGTCTTGCGTTATCTACAGGTCGCAGGTTTTGTTATATCACATTTAGAATTTTCACCACAAACCATAACGGATTCACCTTTGAACTAGCCACTTTCAGTAATTTCATAGTTAGCATAACATTCGGCTCGTCGTCTCCAGACTCTCTGTTATCCGTCTGCAATGTATAGATTGAAACGCGATTCATCAGAAAAGAGTAATCTTTGCTAATTTTCAACATGCCAATTTATATATTTAGAAACAAAATTTAATCCAATTACTCACTTTTTGTAGAACAACCAAAACATTTTCTAAGACATCTGAAGTTGAGGTGTTATAACATTTGGGCTGTTATTTTGTGATCACGTATCATCTTTTGCTGTAATCTGCTGCATATGGTCCAGTTCTCTTCTTTTGGCAACGCTTCTAGTTTCTCAAAAGCCTCCTGATACTGTTGACTGGTGGACAACAAAATGATTTGCGTATTCCTGCGTTCTTCCATCTTTCAAAAACGTTCGTGCGCAAACTGCGTTATCCCACTTAAAAATGGCCAGATAATCTTTATTTGGTGCCATACAATTTATTTTTTTCAACACAGAACAAAAACCTTAGTGCAGACCTCTTATAAACTGTGCCTTTTCTTCACTGCTGTTATTTTAAATCAACTATTCTGACAGATATCTACTGTTCTAGGTTATACTTATTTTAAGCATGTAACTTATTTTAAGTGTTAGCCTAGGTATTACATTTTACACTTTCTCTTAGTAATGGCTCTGATTATTTAACAATTTACTATATCGTTAGCATCAGATGGATAGGTGACAATTATGTAAATATTTGACTTTGATGTACACTGTAGTCTTGTGAATTAATTTGAAATAAAAATATCTAGTCAAGTATTTACTAAAAACCTTGAGTGGCGCAGATGCAGGCATTTTTGGAATACAAGGTATAGAAGTTTTCGTAAGATATTAAAAAGATTGTTAACAAAGAAACAAAACGCTTTGTAATATCCGTAAATAACGTCAACAACTATTAAAAACTGTTGGCATAAAAACGAGTTTTGAGGTTTTTTTAGACACTATGCTAAACTAAATCCATTACTAACAGAAAAATTGAAGAGCTTTTAAAAAATTGTATGGGACAATATCAAGTTAAAGGGACAGCACTTTTTAACGCAATTATAATTAGAGATACACTTAAACGCAAAATTAAAGGATCATAAAAATATGATTATTTTTTTGATAAGACTACTTTTAAAGCAGCTGTTTATGTAACTGTTTACAGTTCCTAAAATAATTGTTTTAGGGACAAGTTCCTAAAATAGTTGTTTAGGGTCTGCTAGTATTTTATGGGCTAATCTTGTTTTGTTTCTAAGTAACACTTAGCAACAGTAACAAGCATTGCAAATACAGTATGAATAAATTAAGTAGAGAATTAGATAGGCAACCCATTTTGCACATACATGCATTATACAGTAGAGTGGAGTGAAATCGCCCGAAAGAAAATTTGTTAGGTTAGAATTTCAAATAGTGCGGAAAAGTTGTGTATGCATAAGTGTAACTTACTGTATAAATTATAAAATACTTGAAAGTTTTCTTCAGGGTCTCCAGACCCATCGAATATTTTAAGGAAAGTGTAGTAACAATACATCATGATGAAACACAATAGTTAAATTAAAAATTAACCCACTATGAAAAGTGTCTCTCATAGCTAATATATAAAAGTACAAATCAAAATTAACATTTTATAAAGATTGACTGCTGAACCGCAGATCTTAAAGTATGTATTGTTTTTCGACAAAGTAATATTCAATAAATATGGGTCCCTGAACAGGCATAATTGTCATTACAATGCCCAGACGAATGCACACTGGATTAGACATACTCGTTTTCAAAGAGTTTACAGTGTGAATGCGTGGTATGGTATACTTGAAGATTTCATTATAGATCCAGATTTGTTTGAAAGCTGTTTAGATGGGGAAATGTATCTAGAATTTTTAATCAACCATTTTCTTGTACTTTTGAAAGGCATTCCGCCTAATACAAAGGATGTTGTTTGAAAATGATGGCGCACCTGTCCATTTTCATGTAAATGTAAAAAATTACTTAAATCTAAACTTCATTAACTAACTAATTGCAAGAGGAGCAGATCATCTCTAGCCTCCACGTAGTCCCGATTTTACCCCTTTGAACTTTTTTGTGGGGAACGATGTGAACCAACAATCCATAGATAATAAACAAAACCTATGAGAAAGAATAATCTAGTCATGCTAGACAATTAACCCTGAAATGCTAGCTCGTATCAGAAACTCTATGCGGATGCGAATTGAACTGTGTGAACAAAAAGGCAAGAAGAATTCTGAACATCTACTGCGTCCCTACTTTTTATTTAATTTTAATTTTTTTGTTTGACATGATTTACATTATTATTAGAAATACAAAACAACAGAACAACACCATCTCTATTTATTTAAAAAAAACTTCTAGATAACCAAAATGTTTATAAAATAATTGAACATGCAGTGCGTGTTGCCTGCCTAGTTATTTCGACTTCATTTATTAGTACCGTATATGCAAAATTATAAATTTCCAACGTTTTATTAAATTCGTAAGTAGGTTTACTGAATAATATTGTGTTTAACTCGGACCACTCGGACCAAAGCGATTTTGCGGACACACCGGGGGTAGTTCCTCGCCTCGTCTGTTATAGTATTTCTAGCTAGTCCGCAAAATTATCACTTTGGGGCCTTGTTAAACAAATATGTATTGTATTATTAATAATACCTTTGCTGACTTGTAATACAGCGCATTGCGCAAAACTGTCTACACTATGTCGATATACACTTCACTAGCTCTATCGCTCCTGGTAAGACAAAGTCTAGATTTACCATTAGTTAGTAAGTTTGCTTATTGTTTATTAACCCTAGTCTAGATGATTACCTGCAAAGCAGAGCTTTGTGGAGTTATGACATAAAAATTGGATCTACGACAATATGTCTTACACTTACTCTAACTTTATGCAGCCTTTGTATTGCGATATCGTGACTGATTACACCTCAGGTGGTCAGCTGAAGGTCATTTTTTAACAAATGAGCAGTGATAAATCCCTTAACTTTTGTTTAACAGTCAGATCATGATTTTCGCAGGTTGTAACTTTCCCCTTAACTCTCGTTTACATCTTTTGTCACGATTCAGTGTTAATGGGGGTTGTCATAATACTCTAGATATTGCGAATCTTGCAGTAACGTCTTCTTATTTTTCAAGAAATTGTGTTTGACTAGTACCTACCATTTGGTTTGACCTACGTCAATGCAACGCTGTCCATAGCAAGGCAATAGAAAAATTTCTGAAACAAAACATCTTCGCGTTTTTGTCGTAGTTTGCATAGCGCAGTATTACATTGTCATTTGGAATTTTATTATTTTTTATTATAGCTGCAGAAGGTGGTAAAAATCCTGTATCTTCTTGTGTCACGACTTTTTGATCCCTTAATTCCGCATTGATGTGAATAAACACACCTCCGTTGCGCTAGATAGTTTTATTTTTGAAGAGTATCAAGTTTAAAGCTTTGTTTATTGTATAGAGCATATATTGTACGCGTAGAAATGTAAACGTTGAGATTATTTATCCCAACACAACCAATCTTCTTACTAGATCTTGTAATTGACACACATAAGTCATTTTTTATTTGTTTACATTGAGGACAGCTATTAACTAAACTTAGTATAGAGGCCCATAAGTACACTTAATGGATAAAAACTATTTATAGATAAAATATGATCTAGGAGCGTTGTATGGTCTATTTGTACGAGAAAGAATGTGGCAATGTAGCTTTCACATCAGGCTAGGCTTGACGCATGAAACGAAAGGACGAAATGAAGAAAGGCCAAGACTAATAGACTTATTTGTTTAAAATAATATTAAAAATTCTAGTCTAGGCTATGTATATTTTGCTGTCCGTATACCATGTTTCCTGTGCCCGAGCACGTTTCTGCGGATTGTTTATTTTTATCTTTTATAATTTTTTGTGTACTAAGGAGCATTTGAAGTACTTATGACTTGACGAAAAGCACAATCGTATATAATTCTGCGCTATCTGTTTAATGACCAAACTAAAATAAACTTGATGCATCAAGCAAACATTTCATTGCAGATTTGCAGTTTCAGTGCAAGAGGGCTAGAAGACTCGATCATGTCGAAAGCTTTTGATCTTCTGATTGTAAATTTGTTAGATTTATTAGAACAAGTAACAAAAAAAAAAGATAAAAGTTACTCTTAATAAGAAACATTTTATCTCCTGAAAAACGTAATTCAGTCAAAAAACCCATGTTGTTTAGTAGACCTGATCAGCTCTATTGGTCAAACGAAATCCAATTAGTCTGTTATGTCCTTTCAAAAAGCCCGACTGGAACAAAAAAGTGCAATTGGGTTGAATGCCTCATCTTTCAGTTTCGAATTTCTGATAATGTGAATGTGAAAAACCTAATACAGGCTCAAAAAGGCCAAGAAATAGCCTAAATATCAATTCTGTGCGGATCATCACCTTTATGCATGCCAACGAAATACAAAATCAGAATCAAAGTCCACAATGTGATAACAAACAATTCTGGAAGAGTTTAGAAGAAGATTGCCTGTCCGGAAAAACCCGACTGGTTCAACAGAGAGTCCCATTTAGAAAGTAAAATTAGTTCTAAATGAACAACTGACTTAACATTTTGTTGTATTAACTTAAAAACACTAATGTAAATGTCATGGGTCATACGCAGGTTGCTCAAAATAACCCGCTATCCTGAAATGCTAAATTTATAAAAAGCCGTAAAGATTAGATTACTAAGCTTATAACGTATAGCTCAGCTGGCCCAAAAAGGCGATTAGCTTGAGCAAAATAATTTGTCTTCAAATTTCCACTAGAGAAATACAAATGTATGTAATGACTTACCTCCAGAAGTTATGTGGTTAACTTTACTAACACCCTGGATATGACATAAGAGCAATAATTAACGGCCAAGGCATCAAATTTTAGCTTTGAGAGCTCATTTTTTAAATACAGATCAACTGAAGTCTAAAAAGCATCACAGTAAGCAAAAAGAAATTTTATGCAGGATGCTCTCAAAAAATAATGTTGATTTTCGCATCAATGGCGGAATAGGGAGTAGGTATATTATTAAACTATTATTTAACACATAAGTTTAAAAATGCAGTTTTTAATTATTTCTAAAAGTATAGTTTTGATAAAAGCCTCATATGAAAGGTTATTGTCTAATTTCATACTGATAAAGAGCAAAATCGAGTTGAGGTTAACCCACCAGGTCTTTCAGTCATTTAATATTGCATTTATGGCAAAAGGCAAAATATTAACAACATGCCTAAACAAGGTCTATTTTTAAATGAGAAAAACTACACAGTAATTTGCATATTTTGATTTTACTTGTAGTTAGTCTGTGGATAACCTGCTCCTGATGTTAGGCTCGTTTCAGTTAACGTATTAACATATCGTACTTTTAATATTGCTTTTTTTTCTGGTACTTGTAAAATTTAATAACTCTTAGAATAATGACGCAAAAGGGATATGAGAAATGAGCATAAAGTTAGTGAGAAGAAATTTGGCAAGAGACTAAGATTAATATAATAGCTACTTAAGGAAAAGTAAAGAAACAAACTGATAAAATAACACTTTTATGACTAAAACATGGAAAAAATATTCTAGAAGGTAGGTTAGTGGTCTAGGCTAATTTTATTTCGTTCACCTAGATAATTAAAGACCTTCACAGAAGATTTATGTACAGTAAAGAAGAAACTTGTATTTTGTACGCAATTATGGTTTGTACAGGATTATTCTTATATTTAACCTTTTCCGTGTTGGAAGAAAACTAGTTAACTTGCTCTAATGGAAAAGATTTTAATTTTAGCAGATAAGTGTATACTTTAGGATAATATTCGGTATTAAAATTAGTAACTTGCAGATTCACATATTATCAACGCTTAAAAGAGATGTAATCTATACTTTTATCTGTTGAAACATTTTTGTTTATTTTTAAATTTTATTATTCCAATTTCATTAACTACGCACTCAAACCATTTACATTTTTAACTAACAAGGTACATTTATCTACAGCTTTAATAACAGAATTAAATATTTAAAAATGTTTTACCTGTTGCCGTGTTTCCACCAACCAGCATATAACTTGCATCAGCATTCTCCCTAATGACATCTAAAACTTCGTTAACGGTAAAAACTTTCATCCATTTAGACGTTCCAAAATCATAAAAATGAGGTTTAAACTTATGACAAGGGATTGCACACAAAGATTGACATTTCCCTTGTGTTTTCTTGCAAACAGGGATGTCTTCGATATCTGGATATGTTCCAATGATATCGAGTGAAGCATCTTTTGCTAAAGATTTAAAAGCTGACAATATGGATCTATAACCCGTACATCGACATATATTTCCTCCAAAAGAATTTTCAACGTCTAGCATAGTAAAATTTCCCGTTTCGTACATTGCGTACATATTCATGATCATTCCTGATGAGCAAAATCCACATTGGGTGCCGCTAAATTGAACCAAGGCTTTTTGAACTGGATGATAGCCTGTTTGTTGGTTTCCAATTGCTTCTGAGGTATGGATTTTCCAACCGGAACATAAATATATTGGAACCAAGCACTGTTGAAATTTTATTTTAGTTATCTTTACGGAAAATTACTACAAAAGTATAAGCTCACAGAATTAGCAGCAAAAATGACTTCACGGTTGGTTACAGGATCCATTACTGTTACAGCAACAATGCAGGTTCCACATCCCCCTTCGAAACACATATTTTTAGTTCCTTTTAAATGGGATTTCTCTCGAAGGTATTCGTTTAGGGTGGTTTCCGGCGTGACATCAGCAGTTTTAACTGGAATTAAAAAAAATGATTAAACATTAATGCTTTTATTTTTTAATATAATTGTTACCTGTATGTTCTTCATCGCGTATAAAAAATTTAACCTCGTGTGATCTGAAAATAAAATTACAATAAACAATTAAACTTACGTAACCTTCTATATATGGTATACCACGAATTGTAAATGATATCGTTAGTGTGTGTGTGTGGGTACAACAAAAATATAATTTAAACCAGCAATGAATGTTTTAAAAGTACGGTTTACAGTGACAGGATGATTAACTACCAACTACCGGTGTAATGCTTGTATAGTTATTTAGTTGTTTCACTCCTGGCATTATAAATTACAATGATGTTGCACGAGTAAACAATTTTTTAATATGTTGTTTTATAAAAATGAGCACATATTCGTGTTACGCAACATTTTTCCAAAGTGTCATTGGGTGTGCATTTTCTAATTTTGTTTTAATTATTGTTTTACGTCTGTTACATTGACTTCTAGGCCAAGTTTAGTTTTTTGATTAAATAGTTCTGTATCACTGTATTATATAATTACTCGAAGGACAATCTCAGATTGTTGTTACTTTAAAATAGGTTTTTTGCGTATTAGAATCCGGAGTTTTATTGTTGATGTGTTTTATTAACAAAGTCACAGTAACGAATTTAATTCCATTAGTCATCTGCTTTATAATAAAGAAGAAATTGCTGCAAACCAAACAACTTTGTAAAGTACCTTAACTAGGAATAAATAATGTAAATAAACTCTCAAGATTTCTAGAACGGCATGCAATTTGGAATTGAATGATTACAACGTACTGAGAGAGGCCAAAAATTTTATGTCCAATTACAAGGTCAGTGTTCATGTGTTCAAATGCATCAAGACTTTAACATCGATACATCTAATATTGTGGCAACGAAAGCAATTAGAAGTTGAACTTCTAGATTCACAGTAAAAGTACAAAACGAAACATTGGAATAATCATTCATAGGTATCGTTCAACGAAATTTTCTGAACACGAAAGAAATCCCAACCAGCAAATCTTCAAATTTCTTAACCTTCACCTTAATCAATAATCGCCAATTTGCGTGGGTAACGGCACTGTGTCTTCTTTGACTTCAGTTCAAAATGCATTATAAAAGTTTCCAAACTGATTGCAACTAGACGTAGTGAGAGAGATACTCGCTAGTATACCTTGTACTGTCTTATTGATTCACTTACAAGCACAGGTAGATAAAGAGCTAATTTTCAAAGGTAGAGCGCGACAGATAAGTGAGGGGCTAGGGTTAAAAGGAAGGGAGGTGGAAAGTAAGGTGGACATAGGAGAAATAGGGCATCCAGCAGACATGGGGAAATTTTAGTTTAGGGTTAGGGATGGAGAGGAACAAGAAGATGATGATGCAATTCAGTTTTATACAGATGGGTCAAGAATGGATGATGGGAAAGCAGGGGCTGCATATGTAATGTACAATGAAGGGAGGGAAATAACGAGTGGAGCTCCATTTTCCAGTGTGAGCTCCTCGCCATTAGAGAAGCATTAACATTCATAGGGGATAATGATTTTGCATTTGGAGAGTGTACATTAAATAGTGATAGTAAGTCAGCTTTAATAGCGTTAGAGGGTATGAGAAACCCAACTAGGTTGCAGGCACAAACATGGCAGGTATACAAGGAAGTAGTGGATAGGGTTAGGTTAAGGGTAAGGTGGGTTAAAGCACATGCAGGAACAGAGAGGAATAAAAAGGCAGGTGAGCTAGCAAAACAGGCAGTGTTAGAAGAAGGAACGGAGACGGTGTTAGACACCGTCCCTAGAACATTAGTAAAGAGAAGGTTAAGGGAAGAGGTAATAGAGTTATGGGATGATAAGTGGAGTTGCGCCAACACAGGTAGGCCAGTGGTAAGGTTTATTCAGAAGATGGGGATCAGAGCTAAAATAGGAAAATTAAATAGGGACGTAGTACAACTAATTACAGGACATGGGAACTTTAGATCATACTTAGTAAATATAGGGAAAATACCTATAGATGAGATAAAATATGTGTGCGGAGAAGGGGAAGAAAATGTAGAACATGTGCTTTTCAAGTGTAGGATAGAACAACAGGCTAGAGACGAAGGGGATAGGAGATTAGTTAGGGCTGGACATAGATAGTGAGTGGAACTACAGATATTTGCAAGGCAGGTGCAGAGGTTAAAGGTATCAAGGGAGACTTAGGGCTTAACAACAGGTTTTAGGAGATAAATAGGGAAGGAATTATGGGAGGGGGGAGTCGCCTGTCGAAACACCTTGGCATCGGCCCGCCGAGGAGGCCGGCATGCCACTGAGGCCCTATCCCTGTTCGCATCGCTCCGAGAGCCTAACATATGGAACTCAACCCCGCCTCGGACCGCCTGTCCAGCTACCTCGCCTGAGTAAGAGGGCTGCCATGGGGCTTCTATGTATGCGGAGCCAACTGCTTCGCCCGGCGCTATTATTTGGGCCTTTCCTACGTAGATACTCTGGTCAACCGGCGGCTAGATGTTAGGCACGGTATCCTGACGAAGCGACAACCCAGGCCGCTTGGATCAGCTGGCGAAGGATGGGCGAGAAGCGCCGGGGGAGAGCAACCGGGAAAAGAGGGGGTTTGGTTGGCGGACTTGGGGTGCTAGGACCGGGGTGTGGACGGGAAGAAAGCATTAAATAAGGAACAAATAGGACCTATAGATAACGGGGAGGGAAGAAGGCTAGGGCAGGGGGGATATATAGGATAATGAAAACAGGGAGGGTAGAATATTAGGGAAATTAGGGAAGCGGTAAAAAGGCAATTACGAATATAGATAGGGAAGTAACACGTCAGGGACCAACCTAGCATAGACTAACCTAATAGAGAAGTGCGAACACGAACGATTAAAATACGATAATAATAAAGGTGAGCTAGAGCGGTTCCGGTAAAGTGTTGCTCGCGTGGTTAGGTAGGGAAGGATCAGAAAGGAAAGGGGCGGGCAGGTCCGCTATTGGTAAGCAAACCACGCTCGCGGACGGAACCAGATAACCATCAAATAACAGGGTTCTTTTATTTTTTGGGACGACTATAATGCCGCATATTAGGAGAGGATGTAGTACCGTATGGTGGAGCATCCTCTGTGACGAAACAGCGTGACTCAGTAGGAGTCATGCAAATACTAAATTGTCATGTCATATTAATTAGTAAATTAATCTTAGGTTCTCTCTCATGATGTAATGTAATGCAATATCATTATTGTTATAAAGGAAAGCTGATTATTTTGTTTTCACGTTGTTCTAGACGAAGAGTGGGAAAACTTAGTCTCCCAGGTTCAAATAGGCTCGTATAAAGAAATATTTCTCAACGAAAACTAACTTTCGAGAAAAAAGTTAATCAAAAAATTTAGTCTTCAGGTTTAAACTGTAAATTATGCAAACGTGTTTTGAATTTTAACAGCTAATTCGTTTCTGAAGGTCTAACGACTTTAGAGTAGGTTCTATTTTATTGCACTTGGCAAATGTTTTAATTGTAAAAGCAGCAAGATTAGATATACTTTTTTCAAGGTGCTATGGACATCGTGCGATGCATATTTTAATAAAAATTGCAAAATTAAAAGTTGCGAAATTTTGTTTATGAAATGGGCCCCACTAGTCTTTTAGTATGCCAACTGACTTATTGCATCATATAGGCATTTTTGGCAAAGACTTTAAAGTTACTAATTAAGTTGAATATGGTTTTAAAGAAGAAATTTAAAGAAAAAAAAATTGAATTTCAGAAGATTATCTAAAGAAAATGTTGAAAAAGAAACGAAACATTTTAGAATGGCCAGAGAAAAAACTCATCCTGCATTTGATTAACCAAACGAGAATAGAAATGATTATACGGTAGAAAAGTGAAGGAAGCAACTAAAAAAAATATCAAAACCGATAACAGTCTAAAATAATACTATTGCAAATGCAAATAGAAAAAAACGTGGAATATATAAATAAACGTAAAACTACAGTTAAATCGTGCAAAAGAAGAAAAAGGCTAGTCAGGAGAAAGCAGAATGAAGATACTGGAATAAGTAGCTGCTCCGAAAATCAGTTTACTAGCCGAATTGGGATTGTAAAAGTTTTTTATCGAACCCGAATTGTCTCCAGGGGTACCTAAATGTTTTCTTAGAGAAGCTACGTATAAACAGATAGATCAAAACACAATAAAGTCAATCTGGATAGGCAAAGGAACAATTCATAAAAAAACGAAGCTGAGACGTTGAAGAGAACTACCACAACAGAGTAAAACAGATCATTTTCCTGTAAACTGTTTAATGATAGTTTAGACTGTAGATTATCACGGAAAGACACTGAAACAATTGAACATATATTTATTATGTCATTGCATCAACAATGAAACTGAAGGACTCAACAACTTCTTACTGAGAACACGGGATTATAAGTAAGCCAAGATATGCACAAAAGCCTCTACTGCACGGTCTTAGAGCTAATAACAGTAAACGGTAGAACATTCTTTTGAGGTATAAATGATAACACAAAGTACAAATTAAGAGTAAACAATTATACAGAATGTAACTTAAGTATTGTAACGAACCTGAGAAGTAATTCCTCAAATCCTTTTAAGGAGAAAAGTCCCAATCACATAGGTCTTAAACTCAACCATCTCAGGGATACGGGGTGTGACAGTTTCATTACAATTTTTGCATTCTTTCAATATTTCAAAAATAATGTAAAATAACGAAACATAAGTTTCTTCGTGCTTGTTCTCTAAGGTGTCTGCTATAGGTGTATAAATAAGTTCTTGCGGTTTTTGCAAATATATATTTATCAATTAATTACAAAACGAACGGTACATTTTACTTAATCAAAGTATTTTTTCTCGGAATCCACCACCTGTTGCCATCTATGAGGCAGCATACGGATGTCCCACTAAAAGAATTCTTCATCCATTGAGGCGAGACACTCGTCAACCCATATTCGCACTTCTTCGGCCGTTAGGAAACTTGTGTGCGCGACACCATCCTGCATTGACCTAAAAAGGTGATCATCCGACCGGGCAACATCTGGAGAGTACGCTGGGTGGTGTAGAACGTCCCATTCGAGATCAAGCAAAGTTCGCTTAACGACGGTGGCAATACGCCGTTTGGTTGCACATGCTGGACGTTCTTCTCGTATTGTAGCGTTTAAAAGGTTCAGCTGTTGCGTGTAGTCTTTAATTGTTTGACGTCGCCTGAATCGCGCTTTATCACTCACGTCAAAATCACCACTTCTAAATCTTTCGATTCAAACTTGACACATTTTTTCTGACACAATATTCACTTTATAGGTTTAATTTAATTAACTATCAAACTAAAATCTGCAATGCAATTTTTGCAAAGCAGGTGTACCAACCTTACTAACGAGCGAATAGTTAAAAGTGAAAATTTCAATATACCTTTATTAGCGCCATTTCTCGCTGACCGCAGAACCCTATTTATACATATTAAAGTTTACAGAGTTTTCCTGTTTGATGTTCTTATCTGAGGCTAGAAATAGTGGTGTCGGCTAGCTCATTATCCTAAAGAAATCTCTCTCTTAGAATGGGTTAGTTTCTGGTAAAATTGAGTTATCCAATACCTCCCGAATTCAACGGCCCATGTCATACATTATTTCAAAAATAGTATACAATTATTTGTATTGCATTCCTTGACAGGGATTAAGCCTACTTTACCATATAACTTCTTTCCCTAAGGTGCACCGTCCTTGAGATACGGGGTGTCAAAATAAAGAAATGAAGAATATTCTGCCTATGCTAGAAAATTAAAAAGAAATTGCAAACTTCAAATATTCCACTTTAGGTAGTTTTTGGTTCATTTTGGTGGTAATTAGTTGTAATTGTGTTTTTGTACAATGCATCAAGACCGATTGCCGAGTCTTGCACTTTTATCTATTGAGAGTGATCTTCCTGAGAATTTAAATGTTTAAGAGATAGTCCATCAGTTTGCTAATGCAAAAGTTAGGCGAGTACCTTTGTAAAAGATTTTACTAGTACATAACTTTCAGCTAAATTCTGTGTTATTTATTGGAATACCTAATTATTTATTTTTTAATTTTTAAATTTAAAGCGTTCTTTTACTTTTTCAAAGAAGGTAGTAAAACAACAGTAAGTATTTACATTATACAGGCGTAGAATTGGTTTATCAATCATACGAATTTAACAGTGAATATTTAACGTAACTGAAATGCCCAATTATTTGCATTCCTAATTATTTTACAGCGAAAAGGTACACTGGGTTTTTGTAGCAAAAGAAAACTTACTGTGCCTGTACAAGTGTACAACGCCCCAAAGAAGAGAATGGACAAAGCTAAGTGCCATTTGCGTAGGCAGCCCATTCTACAACATCATTATTACTTTCAAGCAATCTAAGCCATGGCAGGTTCTCTGCAGAGCGCCCGTCGCAATTAGTTCCGCTTCATTGAATCTTCACCTAAGCGGCACCCGAAATTGTTACTTATTTTCAGTTTTTAAATAAACTTTACACATGAAAGCTAAATATGTGTATGCATCCTTTCCAAAGAATGAATAACACACTTTTCGACGATTAAAGTAAGAATGTTGTGGCATTGTTTAACAGCAAATGACCCAAGAAAAGAAACGGGTATTTCGTTAAAAATTTTTATTTGTTTACATTTGTAACTTATTTAAATAAATAAAATTAGTAAGCTTAAGGTGTTACTAAATTTAACCTCAGCTCCGGCAAGTTACTACTAAATGTTGATATACTTTGACAAAAAGTGCTGAAAATAAATCACGAATTGCCGCCAGAAGGAAAACGCTCTTTCAGAATTAAACAGAATATTCCTCTGTGGGTTTTATAATAGGTCTCTTTTAGAGCTTTAAGTTAAAGCTTAAAATTCACGCCTTCTTCACTAAAACTTTCTGGAAGTTAATTGACAACACAATCTAACGATAAGTTTTAATTAAAAAATGTTCTAATATACTCAACTTTTTGGATCAACTTAATAATTTTTTATCAACTTAAGTCTTAACTGTATTCCTTCCTTAAAAATGATGCACACAAATGTTTAGCTTTTACATCTAAAATTCATTATAATCCCAGGGACCGCTTAGGTAAAGTAATGGCGATGCTGTAGAATGGGTTGCCTACATAACTACAAATACCTTAGAATTGGTTATAACCTTGTCCATTCTTTTTTCTGGGGCAGTGTACATGTTATTTGTATTATTTCCGAAACCGAGGAAAAATTAAAACAGTAATTTTTGCAAACTTCTTTTATGATGCGTGAAGCAATTTTACACCTTGTATACTAAAGTTTCGCAAATATCTCCGATTAAATATCTTGCAAAAAAGAAGAGAATACATTGAGGAGGGCGCCGAAATATGTTTCATCACGCAGGCGCTACAACCCTCAGCTACGGGCCTGTATGCAAGCCATCTTACCTATATTTAGGTAATGAGGATGATGATATTATTTCGTTAGTTTGGCGAGGTAGGTTCTTGTTGTATCAAGTTCTTTTTTTTATGTAGGGTAAAAGCACCAATCCTCTGCCATCTAAAGAATTTTTGAAGTTCAAATTTGTTTAAATTTAAAACGAAATAATATTTATCAATTAAACTTTTTGTATAGTTATGCATATTTAAATGATATACATGCTTAATCGTCAAAAGTCATTAAACGTTTAGTTTTATATGAGAAAAAAATAATTCATTAAAACCGACACTTTGGTCCCGTAATCCGCCGCTAATTACTAAAAATCCGCCGTCACGGTCCTAGTAGCCGTCCTTTAAGAAACAAAGCTATAAACATCGTATAAACGTGAGGAATGATTATTTCTTAAATGATTACATATGAGTTCTTGGAAGCTTTATTCGGACCACCTGTTTGGCAAATTAGATCTGTTTTAGCGATATCTTCGTTACCCGCCAAAAGCATAAAATAATTTAACAATTTTATGCCTTTCTTGCATTTGCTCATAAACGATTTATTGAAACGAAAAGAATTTATTTTAAAAAATATCTAAAAATAAGTAATAATTAATAAACAAATAAATTTAATTCCTACTTTCTACATGATACTCTTTAAAAGTTAATTTTTCACTTAAGTTGGTTGTTTGGACATGTTGACTTCCTAAAATTAGATTTTTTTTTGAAGAAAATAATAACCATCCAATAAATGGTGAAAAGACTAATAAATGTGGGTGCTAATCAACAAAATTAAATTAAAAAGTCGAGCAACAATAATATAAAATCTCAGTATTGTGGAATATCTACTGCACGACAGTAGAAGGCGGCGAGCGGGTGACTAATCGAATCTGTGAATACCGGTACTCTGCCTACCTTATTTTCGACATTTGTTTAATTAAAATCCAGGACTTTTTGTATTAAATATTAGGAAGGACCATTACTTTAATTTACCAAACAAAAATTTTTACGAAGATGTCCACGAAAATGCGCAAATCTTACCTAGAATGCAACCGTTTCTCGTTAATAAAAACGCACTCAATGGCAGTCGTAGTAAACACAATCACGTACTGGCAGTAAATAAATGCTAATAATTAACATATAACTTTTATTTACCGGAATGAATGTAACATAGTACTTAGAATGAAAGATGGTAGATAACACAAAGCTAAAAATCTCCGTTTTTTATGGTGCCATAATTTATTTATAAAACAATAATTGATTCGTTGGTGGGCGGCTGGAGCTGGACGTACTTAGGTGTGTTTACCCTACACATCGATATATTCACGAAACCATAATGTATGATCAATTATGACACTTTAAATACTAAACAATATGAAAGTGGAAGTCAAATATCTAATATTGATGAAACCCTGTCTTTGATTAATATAATAACTTAAACGATGGCTAGTCCAGATGTTTCATAAAAATTGTCAAAGACGTTTACCGATTGACAGTATTAAAAGTTTTGAGAAAAACAAACAAAACTCAAGCAGTTATCCTTCTGACATGGTTAACTTATAATATCATGATTTTTTCCAAAGATAACAATGCTAATTGATCTTTAAGGGTATCATGAGTTTGGGTATATCAAACATTGTTTCCTATCCAATTAGACTTGGCATTTTATTAAAACGACCTTTATCAAAATGTGTGAAGTCACATAATGTACAGCGATGAATTTGTCTAGTGTTTTAATATGATTGGCAGTTTTTATTAATTAAATTTGTTTTGCAGTTAATAGACAATAAGCCATAGAGCAAGCAAATCAGATTTTAACAGTATAAGTTGCCTTTAAATGTAACTAAAACTTGCAGAACTGTAACAAGATTAAATTTTGATAAAACCATCTAATAAATAATTATAGAGAAATAATACAGCTCGACTTAAGGTCAATGAAAGTTATTTCCGTACTAAGGTTAATTGTAATTTCTGTAATGGTTATATAACGTTTACTTTTTTATAAAATTCCGTTATGTCACATCAAAGGTGCTTACCTATGGCATTTAACACTTTTAGTTCCAAGTTAAAATTATTGGCAAAAAATAAACACAGGAAGGATGCCTTAAAGCTTGTCTTGAAATTTAACAACTATTATTGTTTACAGATAGTGTATATTTATCTACGAAATTGATAAATTTTAATGCTTTGGAGATAGAGTTTTAACTACAAACAAAACTCTTACACAAGTCTGACTAAATTTCAATATAGAAAACAGATGAAATCACTTTTAGTTAAATAAGCAAGAAAAAGGTTATGGATGTATTTTCAAAAACATTCTTTCAAAGATGATAAGCTGCAACTAAATTTGAGATTGTGTTTATGACATTTTAATTAACTTAAGAATCAAGCTAACTTAAAAAAATATGGAGTATAATCTTGTGTCAAAAGAACTGATAAAATTGTTCAGACGTGGGTAGTCCGGATATAATTTTGTAATAACTTGCTCTTTACAAAAATTAATAACCAAATTTGTTTAAAAGCCATTTTTGAAATCTTAGTCACCTAAATTGATTATAATAAAATCCTTACAGAACATTCTATAATTTTCTTTAATGCCATAATCAATGAGATTATTTTGTTTTCAATAACCCATTTTTAAATTGTAAGCTATGTTCTTGAAAGGTTTGATAGTAATAAAATTCAAAAAAAGCAGTTAACGTCACATTCTTGAAAACGAACAAATGAAACTAAAATGAATAGGGTGAGAAACACGTTTGTCGACATTCTGACTGTATTGTAAGCTATTGAATTGTTTAAATAACAATGACGATACAAACTTTACGTATAATAAAATATCACCAAGATTAAGAATAGTAAACACAATTGAAACAATACAAAAGAACCGCTAGGTACACAACAGTGCACTTACTATCAATCTAATCAAAGATTCTAAACGTAATTATGCAAACATCTAAATGTAGAATGAGAATTCTTTTATGGATTAACTGCTACATTAGATTAGGAATTTCTGACATAGGACTAAACCAAATAATTCTAAAAACATGTAGAATCGACTAATCTAGAAATTCTTAATTTTACTAATTCGTTGGTTTAGTTATTAATATGGACAAAATGTAAAAGATCTTTAATTTTATGTCAGGAGAAAAAAGTCACATATAGTATAGGTATAATTATCGTTCAAATTTTTTACTGTGAGGCCCATAGCATTTACGTTTGTACAGTTCTTCACACTCTTATAGCAAAGTAAATGTTTATAAGCGACCGTATGCCTTAAAATTATTCTAGAGGAGACCACAAAATTTTTGGTTACTTTGCTTAAAACACGGAAGCAAGTCAAATCGCAACTAAGCAAAACACTAACCAAGCAGGTTTTATATTTCGACTTTAATCATTACATAACAACATCAAATCAAAATCCTTTACTAATCCTTACATAATCAAGACAAACTAGAACAGTAATGGGATGATGTATCATAACAATCATACTCAATAGTGTAAAAGATCTTAAATCAAATAATTATTGATTCGAATTAATATTAAATGAATGATCAAAATCTCGAAATAATTTTAAACTGAACAGATTTAACCAACACTTATTTTATACCTCTTCAATTACTTCAATGTGTACACCCAACCTGAATAAAAAACAGATCATACAGAAAATTACTTGGCTCACCAAAAGAATTGTCGAATTGCGATTCAATTAGCAGTTGTTTAGAAGAGCTCGATAGATATAGATCACATCTAAATGGAAGGTTTTGTTATATTGTGCAATACTATACGATCAGGTTGTAGGATCTTTCTAATCCAAATAAGGTCTTTTACATCCACTTCATAAGACTTTATGATGCTCGTCGTACCAAAAGGCATCCTTTGCTATAATGGAATCCAGTTTACTAGCAATTTCTTTGGACAGCTTGTAAAATCGTACAAATGTTCTATTTTGGTTCACACCTCGTTATCATTTTAAGGTGAATGCATCAGAAATGGCTTAATCGAGTCGTAGCGACTGACATGTACGATAATAATTACTAGATTTAAGATCAAAAGCTTGCAGGAACAGGTAGAGTATTCCGTAGGTGTGTTTATAAGAAAACCGGACTTACGCCTGATCAGTTTAGTCTTTGATCGTTGTGTACTTCTATCTGGTGACTTCTATTGAAATGAATGTGCGCTCACTGGTAGACAGTCTTTCACTGATGATTGAAGAGAAGTTCTTGTTTTCTTTAACCCTCATAATATCGGATTTAGTTTGTAACAGGTGATACCAGCGGGGTCAATAATGACCACAAAGCATTCTGCTAGAATATTTATGAAAAAATATGTTTATTTGATATATGTAGGTAGGTTCATACAAATATTTATTAAACAAATTTGCAAGTCTTATAATACTATACAATTTTAGGAAATTATATTAAAGGATAGTGACAGGATTACGAGTCGTCAGATTTACATTTATAGCAGGTAATTTTTGGTGTACATTACAAACAAATGGATTGCAATTCTGACAACGCTTGGAATATTTTCGGTCCAAATTTCTTGGACCTTTCCAGCATCTACAACGTTTTAATTTTTGAGTTTCTTGCGGTTGGTTTTGTGATGTCCAGGCTTTTTTGTGCTTCTTCCAGTAACAACTAATTTTTTCCTAGCTGCATTAGAAATTTTTGTCGTTTATAACCTTTTTTTATTTTCCAATTTTCGTTTAGGTCACACCATATAATGTAAGCGTTCAGTGCACTAATGTCTATCATGTTATAAAACACTGTCACAGGCCATCTTCTGGTTTGCCTTTTGACGGTGTACGTTCGGACAAGTTTGTTCATTGTGTCTATACCTGACTTTGTTTTATTGTAATCAAGAATCATTTGCGGCTTTTTCTTTTCAGTTTCAGAAATTTGACCACTGTCATGCATAGTCGATAGCAAGGTAACGACTTTCCCTTTTTTGAACAGTAGGAGGCTAACATGGCTTTGTCTTGATAACCAAATTTTGGTTGAATATACATCTCTCCCACGCGTAGTCACTAATTCCTGGGAGAGTTTTGGTTTATTTTTTCGAATTGTACCAAGCAATGTTAAATTTTTCTTTTCCATTTTTCTTGCAAGATCAAGGCTTGTAAAAAAATTGTCAGTGGTCACATTTCTCCCTGATGTTTCCAATCCCTTTGTCATATCTAAAACAACTCTCTTGCCTCGGTTGCGTTCACGCTGGTCTCCTGTTTTACCAATATATCTTTGGCATTTGTAAACAAATGAAGTTTGACTGTCGCATGCTGCCCAGATCTTTATACCATACTTTCCTGGTTTAGAAGGTATGAACTGTTTGAAGGGGCACCTACCGCGGAAAGTAAGCAGCTGCTCGTCAACGGTCAGATTTTCGTAGGGTATGTATGAATCTTGTAATGTGGGTAGCCATAATTCAAAAAAAGCTCTAATGGGCGATAATTTATCTGGATCTCGATTTCTTCTTTTGGCTTCTCATGATCAAAACACAGACATTGAGAATTTGTGGTGATTATGCTTCTACTCATCGTTTAGTTGAATATAGAGCGTCCATCTTCTACATTCCACAAATTAGTAATTTCTTCGTTATGAGATTTGTAAACGCCTGCCAATATCAACAAGCCAACAAATCGGAGAAACTTCTCGTGATCCAGATTTCTTTATAAATCTCCATGCTTCCGTTGGCCTTCTGCATTGCAATTGTGTCCACATTTCGCTTAGCATATCTGGTAGGTCCTCCTTCTTAATGCAGAACATTGCGTATTGGTTGTCGCCCCGTTCTTTGTGTTTGTGGCACTACGTACCATTTTTCAAGTTTATTTTCGACCTGCAGTACCACAAAAATGTTTATAGTATAACTGAAAATGTGTAGTAGACACTTACATGTAAAAATTAGGTTGATGGTCACCATTATCACTGGATATTAAAGATTCCGCGTCAGACGTATTTCCGGAGCCGTATTCTGATCGTACTTCAGCACAATCCTCTTCATTGTTGTCACTTGTATTGGCACTAACATCCTCGTCAACTTCACTATCATTACATTCTTCAAACCACTGTAATAAAATATTTTCCGCACCTTCATCAGTTACGCGAACCGAACTTTTTCTAGCCATAACTATTGCATGAACGAGCAAGAACAATTGGAATTGTATGAACACAGAGTTCTCAACACATAGGCAAAATCAGGGGAATCACTGGACATGCAGAGAGAAGTAGGAAACTGGGAGATTCCCAGCAAAAACCAATAAAATTTTATTACTCGCATAGAAACCGGGGTAGCACCGCATGAACAGAAAACACGTTACAAGATCTTTCATTCTGAAGAAACAGTCAGACATGAGAAAATATCTAAATAAATGAAAAAATAGTAGAGGCATGATAAAATAGCGTATTTGATAACTGGGGCCACTGAGACGTGTGACTCTTTTATTTTTTAGCAAAATTATACAAGCTGCAAAAATTGTGCTCGAGCAAAACTTAGAAAACAATATTTTAGAAAAAGTCAATTCTTTTTTAGAATATTTAGTAAAAAAAATTAATAGAAAAATACCTTCAAATTATGCGTGGGGTCTCTAGTGACCCCATGGTATTATGAGGGTTAAACAAGTAAAAACGGCTGCATAGCCTGTAAAGAGGATTCTGTTCTTTCAGATAATGCCTTGAAGCATATAAAGTAATTGCATACATGTCCGAATTTTGCTTTAAATTTCGTCTAGATGCATTAATTTAGCATGAATTTATTATTCTTAAACGCCTAGTAAAATTCTTGCGTTGTTGAAATTATCCCCCAAGGTTTATTAAAAGATATTTGTTGAAATTTATAGGCTATTTTTCATATTTTATTGCTGATACGTACCTTCTAGGGTAAAAGGTACAGGATTGTTGCCGCCAAAGACAGACGTCTTTCTTGGGACCCATTCATAGTGTAACTGAAGAGCGAATTACACTACAGTTAAATGATTGGGAAACTTTCCACTTGTATTTAGTATGCCTGCATTTGTATTTATTCCCTTTCTAGCGTAAATCGAACTTTACTTAACTTATTCAGCACGTTTTTTCACCGGGACCCCGCGTCTCGGCCTTGACCGAAGGGGGATTTTGGCATTGAGCTTTGAAGAAGAAAGGGGGTCGTTTTGGTTGTGTAGTAGACACTTTGCAAATTTTGTTTTTGTAGAGAACAATTCTCGTCTTGTGGAAAAACCGTGTGAAAAGTGTTTCCAGGTTTTTAAAAATTACCTTCAACTGTGTATATTTGCAAAAGTGTGGAGGTTCTATCCTACAGAACTTTATTGTTTGTTTTGGAGTGGAGCTTTGAGTTCATTATTTAAACCGGCTTTGTCGGGATTGTATTTAGAAACGACAGTATTCCGAACTGTGTTGGTAAAACTCCTAGTTCACCGAGACTATCTCGATTTTTTTTGAATATTTGGCGTATGATGATTGAGAAATCAATCTTCGTTTAATTTTTTTTTGTTTCTCCTGTACCTGTGATGATGGTGTTATTCAGTAATAACTGTGGACGTTTGTAAAGTATAAAAGACATTTTGTTTGTGCAACACTTGTTTGCTCGCTGTGAGGCTATTGAATTCAAATATCCATTGCCTCCGTTTCGCGCGAAGCAAGCTAAAAACTTTGCCTGCCGGCCCACGTGTCACCGTTACCGCGGCCATGGAATTTTAACATTTTCCAATGCTGATGTTGAAGGAAGCCATCGAGTTAGTGATAAAGTATTGTTTATTTATTGTATTATTGTTGTTTTGTGTGGAACTCTTGTTGGGGGAGTTCAGAAACGTTTAAATTAAATGCAGTAATGTCGATGTAGGGTCAGAGCTATCACTTATTAGAATCTTTGTCGTAATAAGTTATATAATGTAAAGATAATTTAATCCAGGAATATTTCTTTTAATGTTATAAGAGATCTAACTTGACTTTTGGTATTCACTTAGAAATTATTTTTTTAGGTTGTTATATTATATTTTGTTTTTTTTTGTAATAAATACTATCAATCACTTTGGCTATTTTGCCACGTAAAGCTATTTATAAATGTTTTTGTTTGTTTTGCTATAGTCCACTTGAATTTTCTTTTGTTAAAGTAAAACCGTAATTTACCTGTCGTACATTTGTTGTATATAGTATTTAATATCTTGCAATGAGTTAAATATACCATCGTTACTGTATTTTTGTATTGTTTAATTATGTCTTTTGTTATTAAGTTTACAGGATAAATGATCATTTGTATTTCTCAATTGTGAACCAGAACTGGAAAAGCTATGATTTAAATTTTGATCTTTCCTTGAAATAATTGTGTTTATGCAGGTAGCGTGACCTGGTGCAGACAAGGACCAATCTTTCTATTGAATAATTAACTTTATCATTAATGTGTTTAAGATTGAGCTACGGGACTATAACATCTACCAACCTTCTGTACGGGTATTAGGTCTCTTTTCTGAGTTTTGCCCGTTACACGCAACTGCTAGATAATTTGGCCCTTAAATATCTTGAATATCAGATCTTAAACAAAATTTCATTTTTAATTTACATTGCAAGGTAAGCGTTATATCGAATAGTAGAGGATTAATTGTGTGAGGTATTTACGAGTTAGTTGGTAGGGTGATGACGTGGTCACCTTTATCACTTAACTTCCTTAAGTATTTTACATTGTCCGTAGGTATATTTCTGTGTGCATTCGGTTAGTTTTTGCAGTCGAGAAATAAATGAATCTTCATGAACACTAGACGTAAAGCTAGGCAGGTTGCCGCTGGATGTTTCAATTTCTACTTCCAGGTTTGTATTTCCCACGTTTATTTTTCAACGATAAACTGGGATTCTTGCATAAGGTTAGAGTATGAGAGGTATTTTGTTTGTGTGAGCTTTATCAGCTGGTGGATGGTGAATTAAATGTTATTAGTTTTTCTAATATGGTTGGCTGGGAATCGTTGTATAGTTGACTATATTTTGTTTAGTGGGAAATTCAGTTTAGTTTAGTTTACTTCAACGTCGAGTCAGCAATCCTTGTGGTATAGTAATAGTAGTAGTGTTTATGTTAGCTAAATAAGCTATTTCACATATACGGATACAAATTACAATAACAAGAAACAAATATTCAAAAATACATTTGCGTTTGTGAGCAGTCACCACACCTAGCCTTGCATGTTGCTGTTGTCTTGAACTGTGTACCTTTTGGAGCTTGGTCATTATATGTTTGTATACCTCTGAGTAGATGCTCCTTCGATGTATTTTTAGCTGTTACATTTTTTTGCTGAACCTCACTAGGGTTGTTGACTTCATCGTTTCGTTCATTCTTTACCTCCCACTAGCATTTTCCGATGACTGGCGAGTACGTCAAGCATTGAATATTAAATTGAACCTTTTTGTTGTCTGTAATTGTAATTTTGAATTTCGATTGTATTATTAAATTTCCTTAATACTGCAATTTTATGTATATTCGGAATTGTTTAGTGGTCTTAGGCACCTTAGTCCTAAAGGGTCGGGTCTTTCGAGTTTACTTGGAGTTGGTCGGTTTTTAGCAGCAAGTGCTACAGTCCTGGCGGATGGTTAGACTACATTGTGGCTTAGAATGTTTTCAGAGTCTCCTGATACCACAGTTTCAGAATCTCCTCGTATCCCTTGGGTTACCAAGAAAATAATCGTAGGCTTTTTCGTGGATTGTAACCACTTCTGACTTCTTTCAAAAGCGTTTTCACCTTGAAATCTTTGTCAGAGGATTACAGCCTTAAATTCCCAGTTCTGCGTTACAATCGTAGGATGTTCACATTATTATTGTTTATTAAACCTGACGTAGCCCAATCTTCGTGGAAGTTTCATGTAATTCAAAGGAGTTTTTTTTGTCATAATCTTTATGTGCCAAATTCTCTTTGAAGATGCTTTTCATCAATAACGAAAATTCATTTGCGAAGAACGGTCAAGTCGATAAAAATAATTAAAGCTACCCTAATTGTAAGTACTGTGTTAGAGCAAAGAAGGGAGTTCACGCATAAAAGGTGAGCTAGTGTCTCCCCATGTCAAAAATAAAACCAGAAGATAACAGGTCTCGTACATGTCAGATTGTCCCATATCTTACTTTTTTTTGGCGTACCGTAATGTACTTGTCGAAACACCAAAATGTCCAGTGTTTTATAAAATGACAAAGTTTGTCTGCTTTTTTATTCAGTTCGGACTATATTAGTCCATTTAAACAAATGCATTAAGAATCAGATTTCTATTCAGTTATTTCCAACCTCCACACCGTACCCGGGTCTTCACAGCTAGAATTTCAAAAATAATTTTATATCAACACTTTAGAGAACAAATCCTGAAATCACTGGAAACAACTTCTGCAATGGCAAAATTTACTATAGAAAACCTTTGATGAAAAGGTACAAAGACATATTCCCAACGAAATAGCTGTTATGCAAAATATAAAATTCAATACATAGGTTGTTCAATAAATTATATTACAAGAAATTATATCAATAAAGTGATATTAAATAATAATGTCACACTCGAGGTGTCCAAATTAGAATGAATTCAATTTAATTATTTTGTTTGCATGTCAACATCCTTCTATGTATTTTATGACGAAGATAATAAAGAGTTCTTTTTTCTCTGTTTTTTTATGAAACTTTTATTGCATCTAAATGTTATAAAATGCACTCATGCAGAAATCTAAATTAATTTCTTTGAATATAATTGCTATCTCCATCAAGGAGAAGTGAAAATCCACACCAAGTCATCTGTTATATTAATTTTCGACGTCGGCATCCTAAGATGGAAGATGTTTATTTATCAAGAAAATTAACAACATGTGAAATTAGTTTGTACGTTTCAAATTTAATTTCTAGGACTGAAATTGAAGTCAAACTAAACTTAATAAAAAAAGATGTTCTGAAAAATGAATTTCTCATCATCATGGTGTAAATTGACATGCTGCTGTTAAATGAACTTGCCATATAAAAAATCAAATTAGGAGATATATCTGTCTGTGATGCAGAAAGGTTCGATATTTCATTTGCTTTTTAATAACTTTAGTCTAGTGCGTGATAGGTTACATTCATTTGGAAGCAAAAGTTAAGAGATAACAGCACGTTTGTTGAATTACTGGATATGTTGGGTTATTTATAATCTCCTCGAGTCTGCTTTAAGCTTGCTGTACTTTTTCGTTTGTTAATATGCCACTACTTGAAATTGTATCACAGTACATGTGTGCAAAAAGGAATTTAATTAATTTTTATACTGCATTGCAGGTACATAAAATTATTTATATTCGAAACACACGCTTGCGATAATTAAGTCACGAGTTTTACTAAGAAAATTGCAACAACTATATAGCATCACCTGCAAGGAAATTTAATAATTTGCAATAAAGAACTTCTTACATTTTAATAACAGTATATTATAAAACATAATTTAACTCTATTAACACAATGTGTTACTGTTTTAGAAATAAACACGATATCTACTCACTGTACGTTACTTTAATATCAGTCTCATACAATATATGTACTTATGAAACTATAAAGCGTGAATATTAACATTGTAAGGTGTTTCTAAACTTTGCACAATAGATAAGGCTGAAAATGCCGCCCTCCATGATTTATAAAGTTTGTACGCGTTTGTCGTTTTGTAGATTGTAGATTTGGCTGTAGCCTGAAATGTTATTGAAGTTTCTAACTGAAAGGGATTGTAACAATGAAAACGTAACTAAATGAGTCCGGTATTTTAACAACAATGAAGCTAGCTGAACTCAATTATCTAAAGTCCTGATTTCTAATAAATTAGACACACCTGCTATTAAAGTGGGAGTGCTTTATTTAAGTTTAATCATTAAGTTGATAATAATTATACATAAAATACTCAAGACATTAGTTACCGTTTAAAAGCGTAATACAAGTTGTACCTAATATAATTGAAGCGGCCAATGCAAGAAGTGGACATGTCCATTTTTTATCGGAAATGAGTTATTTGTTTGGACATGTTCTTGAATCGTTACTGCATCGTTCTGAGCAAGAACTAGACTTCTGCCGCTAACATAGATCATATACGAGTGCGATGTTGGTTGTCTACCTACTAAGTACTGTGCAAGAAGTGGACATGAACTGGTCATGTCCAGTTTTTGCAAAGTATTGTGGGTAGTTGTGTACTGTGTATGTGACTACAACAGTGTGTTTATGTGAAGTGAAATGTTATTGTTAACCTATTTATTGTGGTATTAAATAGTGCACAATGAGTTCTTAATCAGAATCAGAGGAGGATCCTTTTGCTGGCAGTGATTCTCAAACAGACCCTGAATATATACCATCAGAAGGCAGTGAAACTGAGGAACCTAACCTCACTTTAAGGGAAGATAAAGGCAAGAAACGGTTGAGGAAAGAAAAGCAGTGGCAAAGAAATGTGAGGAAGGAACGCAAAACTGCTGGCAAAGAATATGTTAATACTTTGAAACAAGTAGTACCAGAAAAACAACTAGGAAATGCATGTAACTGCAAAATGAAATGTTTTGTCAGAGTTACAGCTGTATGTAAAAATGCACTGCTTGCTATACACGGAATAAAAAAAGGTAGGATCAACAGAATAATCGACCACATGAAACTCAATGTGACTCCTCCGATAGACCGGCGTGGAAAACATAACAATAGGCCAAATCAAGTTACTCCTGACATATAAGCTCAGTTAAATGCTCATATAATGAGCTTTCCTAAATATAAATCACACTACAGTAGAACTGATAATTTACAAAAGTATTATCTATTACCATTGCTAAATGTTTCTAAAATCCATGCTTTGTACTTAGAAAAGTATGAGCCCGATCAATATAGAATATTACAGGAGAATAGTGACAATGAAAACTTTAAACCTGTAATAAAATACGAATTCTTTCGGAAATATGTTACAGAAAATTTTAATATTTCATTTGAAAAGCCTAAGTTAGATTCATGTCAGAAATGTGACAAACTAATGAACAAACTTTTAAGTGCTGAAACAGAAGAAGAGAAGAGACAGCTCAGGACAGAAAAAGAGTTACATGTTGCCAAAGCAGAAACATTTTATAAAGATCTCAAGACAAAGACAAAACTGTGTAAAAATAATGATCATGTTGAAGTTATTACATTTGATTTCCAGCAAAATCTTCCGTTACCAGTTGCACCAGGTGGAGACGTATTTTACAAAATTCAAATGTGGCTGTACAACTTCTGCATTCATGTCGCAAGCACGGGTAAAAGCTACTTCTTTTTGTATGATGAAACGCTTGCTGGAAAAGGACAAAATGAAGTTATCAGCCTACTTAATTATTTCTTCAACAATATCCTTAGACCTAAGGTTACTGACGTCTACATGTTTTCGGACAACTGTGCGTCACAAAACAAAAATTATGTCATGACGCAGTATCTTTACAGTCTTATTGAAACTGGTAAATTTAAATTTATCTACCAACGTTTTCCTGAACCGGGACACAGTTATCTACCCTGTGATCGCAGCTTCGGAACTATTGAACAAAGAAAACGAAGATACGACAAAATAGACCTGCCAAATGAATACGCCAAAATTATTACAGAATCTGGAAAGAAATTTGTGGTTATTCCGGTTCAACAAAAAATTCTTCTGAATTTTAAAGACCACTTTTTACCAATGTTCAAAAAAACTCCAAGCCGAAAAAATGCAAAGTTTACAATATCCAAATACAGAATCTTTCGTTATGACATTACCAAAATACTAAACATTTTATGTAGTGTGTCAGTATCACTACAGGTGTATGAAGAATTTGATATAAAAAATAAAAACATCTGTCACCATGCCGAATGATACCACTCTTTTGTATAATGAAAGAAGGAAATTGAAACAAAAAAAGTTTGAGCATGTAATGACGTTAGCATCTTACTATGTGCCAGTAGCTGATCAATGGTTTTATGAAGATATAAAAAATTATCATAGAGAATTTGCTAATACAGAAAATCATTCGTCGTGCTCAGAATATGAAGAAAACTACTACTAAATTGAGATTTAATAATAATATAGATTGAATCACTGTTCTTACATATAAAAGTTTAAGTTTTCAAGAAATAAATATATTTCAAAAATCAAATCTTAATTTACTGTGCAAGAAGTGGACATCTCCAACAGATTTTATTTTTTTGCAGCCGTAAAAAATATATAACGACTAACCATACACACTGAAATATCCACATACTAGTCATAAATAGCTACTATAAATCAGAAACCTGTTAAACTACAGTATTTAAGCTGCAAACGTTTTTTTCGTTTCCTGTAAAATTGTAAATTGTCGACATGTCCACTTCTTGCATTGGCCCCTTCAATTATAGAAACTACTCGCGTGAATTTACAAAAAAAAATCATTTAATAGTATATGAACAACACAAAAATAGTAAATGTAAATAAAGTATAAATTAATAAATTAGAATTTGATTGCCTCTGCATATTATATCAAATAAATATTCATGCAGTATCGATATTCTTTGACAAGTAACATAATTATCTCATTTAAATTTCGGGTACAGTATGCATAATTGATAGTAATACACCAAAATTAAAATTCAAAATTCTTAAATTATTGAATAATTAATTTTTTAACACTGACAGTGCTCGACTCAATAAACAATCTTTGATGAAACAGTTGTATCTTGATTATAGATGAAAAATAGTCCAAAATAAAATACAATTGCCCTTTATCGTTCCTAATTTATTTGGCATTAATAAATTTCAATACAATAGTAATTAATTTATGTAAATACCGTGTAAGATTCATATTCCGCTAAAAATTCCGTGCCTACAAAATGCTTTTACCATTTTATATTCCCTTTTTAACATTTATATAAATATCTATCTGGTGTACATATTGCATTCGTTATTATTGTAAGAATAGTTTACTATCTTTTATAAAATTAGCATAGGGGTTCGAAAACGTGAAAACACCAACAGAACTTGCAAATAAAAGTTTCTCTGCTAGGGAACGCTAACATCTTATTCGTTCGCAAATCAGCGCATTTTATCCCATCTCGTTCTTCCCGATGTGAAATGAAAAAGACCGAGTATGTTAAAAATCAAATATACCTTGGGATTCTATTACTCAATTTTTAAAATTTCCAGAAATGTACAGGATATCTTGCTGCATTAAATGCATAAATGCTTTTTACGACCTACCCACTTGACAGCTTTGTGCTAGAAAATCTTGACCTCCTGTTTGGATCTAGTGTGGTGGAATGAGTTCACTTCTCTATCTATCTAATCAGCCATCCACAGTGTAAGTGTTGTCAGCCCAGCCAGTCAGTAAGCTTGGCGCTTAAACTTGATATCATGGCGTCGCAGGACGCGTAGCTACCCCTTTTCTCGCTTAACAGATTCCGTCTCAGAACTTGGTTCTGTCAACAGCGCGTTGCGTTTTCGGTGTTCCCGGTCCCGCACCTGGAGATCTTCCCTTTGGGAATTATTAAAGTCGCGAGATCCAAAGAGTTTTGGATAAAGCTTCCAAGGTTTCCTCTTTTAATTTGGCCCGATAATAGTAATTTGGAGTTTCAATGCGTCTCGATTTTCAGTGCATCAAATATAAAGATTTATCTTTGAATTCAGGAAGTTATCGTTTGTGGGTCGTTTCTATCTTCGTATCTCAGTTCCTTTACTGGATAATAAAATCTCTATCTGGTATCGTCACAATAATTCTCGTATGAGAACTTTAAGTATAATTGGGGGAATCCCCTGCAGCCGCACGATCTAATTTTAGTTGTTCCATTTACTTCCGGCGTGTGCGTTAGAAGCTTGGAGCAGCAGCATTGGATATAGTGTACGTGCAAGTATTTGCGCCTATTTAAGTGTTTGCACACACACGGATTAACACAATTTGGATATATTACACTTTGAATTTACTGAATTTTAGCTGCAAGTAAACCCCATTATGTAAATGTTTGATTAGTACGTAAAATAAATGTTTACAGACGTTCACAAATAAACAAGTTCGTGCACTTCGCATTAAAGATTCATATAAGGAAGACTGCTTTAATAATTTTAAATCATGGTGGATTTTATTGCTATTTTCCGAATTTAAAGTAATTAGAAAGAAAGTTAGGCTGCATTTATTTATTAGTAAATCAGCTGTTTAGTAATCGAAACGATATTTAGTACCGAAATATTTCTTGTTTCTAACGATATTGGCACTATTTGTTTTCGATGAAAATATTTCTTAATATCGAGAATATCGAATTTTAATAATGCATTTATTATCATTGGAATACCTTTGTTATTGTCCTAATTTTTTGTTCAGAAATAACATAAACCTTTTAATAAAAGATTTATTCTTGAGCTAGTTAGTTTAGCAATTACGCAGTTCATTTTGTGATCATATTTACAATAGAGGTCAGTAGGTGACCAAACCCTTCTGGGTATACCGTGGACGTTACATGTATATAGAAACTTTATTGTGCTTTTTTTTGTTTTATTTATTTATTTGTATTTAAATTTGTGACCAGGATTTATGATTTCTGCATTTATTTGTTTCTTTCATCATTTTGAATGTGTACTCTGTTAATGTGTTTACAGAATACTTAGGTGTGATAATATATGTTTAGTTATACCTTTAACTGTTGTTTATTTGTGGAGACATAAGACTCTTGGAAAGGACTGTCACTGGCAAAGTTGAGCTTTGCGTAAGTAGTCAGCTATTGCAGGATAACCCCATACACCTCTTCCAAGATTATCTCTCCAATTTTATTTTCGCATTTAAGCTTTCTAACTACCGGAGTAGTTGGTTAGTCTTGGAACCAGTTACTCACCCATCTCGGTCAAGGCCATCCAAGGCTAGCGCTCTCTCGAAGACAACTCATTTTCTATCGCATGTCGCCGATAAGGTCTCTCTCTTGACCCAATCCATTCTTCGACCAACATAGAGCTAACCGTCAAAGGCATTTCCTATTATTATGTGTTACGTAATACCGAAGGGTCACTAAACCTATATTTGCACGTAACAAGTTAAGGAAATGTTAAATACTCCTTATACAAAAATCATCTATTCTACGAGGGTAGTCTGAAAAGTTTCCGACCTAACAAAGATACAAGACATTTTTTCTGAAAATTTTTTTTTTATTTTTTCGACATAGTCTCCTTGTAACTCTACACACATCTCCCAGCGATGCTCCCATCTCTGTAACCCGTCCAAATAGTACTCGGCATTTTTCTCTGCAAAATAATTGTTCGCGAAGGTGACTGCCTCTTCATTTGACAAAACTCTTTGTCCTCCGAGCGCAATTTTTAGATGAGGGAACAAAAAGAAGTCGCTTGGGGCTAGATCTGGTGAGTAAGGCGGATGGTCAAGCAGTTCAAACCGTAATTCGTGGATTTTCGCCATGGCAACCGCTGAGGTGCGAGACTTGGTGAAACAGGATTTTCTTTTTCTGCAAATATGGCCGTTTTTTCGTAAGTTCTGCCTTCAGCTTGTCAAGTAATGATGCATAGTATGCTCCTGTAATGGTTTTTCCTTTTTGAAGATAATCGATTAAAATAACTCCATGACTATCCCAAAAAACAGTCGCCATCACTTTCCCAGCCGAAAAAACAGTTTTTGCTTTTTTTGGAGCCGGTTCCCCCTTTGCAGTCCACTGTTTGGACTGTATTTTTGTTTCGGGCGTATAATGATGTATCCAAGTTTCATCTACAGTAATTAATCGCCGCCAAAACTCGGATTTATTTTGCCTAAACTGTGCCAAAAGAGCGTTGGATATATTCATTCGAACACGTTTTTGGTCTAACGTGAGCAAACGCGGCACCCAACGCGCGGACAGCTTTCTCATGCCTAAATGTTGATTTAATATGTGACAAACACGTTCTTTTGACATGTTCATAACCTCTGCTATCTCTCTCACTTTAATTCGGCGGTCGTCTAGCACCATTTGGTGAACTTTGGCGATGTTTTCCTCGGTAGTTGCAGTTTTTAGACGTCCCGAACGTTCATCGTCTCCCAAGCTCTTACGGCCACGTTTAAATTCAGCAGCCCAATATTTCACTATGGTAAATAATGGTGCAGAGTCCCCATACACAGAATCCAACTCATCTTTTATTTGCGAAGGCGTATTGCCTTTCAAAAACAAATATTTAATGACAGCTCGATACTCGATTTTGTCCATTTTCACAAAAAAACTCACATCAACTCACTCAAACGACTGTTACATAAAAACTGCGCGTCCAAAATGGCTGAAACTTTGGTGAGTAACTGTCAACAGATGAACAACGAAATTCAGTAGCTTTTATTTACGAGTGCTGCCATCTTCACGTTGAGGTCGGAAACTTTTCAGACCACCCTCGTAATAAGTATATAAAATGATAACGAAATGTCTTTGTATTTGTGGAGAACTTCTTTGGTGTTTGGTGACATTTAGAAGCTATTATGTGCCAGTTTTTGAGATGCTAATTTGTGTTTGGCGCAATGCGTTCAATGCCTAAAGAAACTTAGATTTATTCTAAATAAAATAACTTTTATAACCAACAAGATTGGAGAATTAGCAGCAAACTACGCAATTTCATTCTCGTACCATGCTTTTAAGCGTGAGCAAATTTGTTTTAGGCGAAAGCAATTTTTACAAGGAAGTATCTCTCTTAAGAACATGCGTGTTTCTCACACACAGGTAAAAAACTTGACTATTTCTTAAGATATTTACTGTAACGTTAACAATTTTTAAAACATCATGCAACCACAGGACAGATCAGGCAAAGTTTCAGTGCTCCGAGTTAAAATTCGCATTGTAGATAGAAATATTAAATATAATTGTGCAAAATAATAGCACGGTGTGAATCATAGTGATCTGCAGTGATAGATAAATTTTAAATAAATTTGCAAACTGTCTAACGATAAAAAAATAGAAAATCCCAATTTGCAAGTTTTATCAAAATTATCATTTTCAATAGAAGCTGTATGCTAAATCTTCTTCAACTGCATTTTTGCTATTAGTCACGATGTCCACGAAAGGTGTTTTCTGTCATATCGTTTACAGTGTGGCAATATTAACTTTGTACTGTTCCAACTAATGACGCAAACGTGAAGCACAGCTGGTTTGAAATGCAAGTTTTGTTGTATAACAGTAACAAAGCCAGTGAAGATGTATTAACACTGAGTCAACCAACATGCAGCCAATCAAGGATACTCTGACTTTTATCCTTAAACAATTGGCAATTCTTCCAGTTCTTAATATTAGTGTTCAGAATTTGAACGAAATGGTTACTGCAATGACAGGTCAACTGGACGCTAAGCACACCGAATTAACTAATGTCCAAAAAAAAGTTTCGCAACAAGCTAAGAAAGTTATTAATTTTAAGGAAAGCATCAAAGAAAAAGATGTCATTATTAAATAACTCCATGCACAAATGAACCGGTTAGATCAATATTCAAGAAACAAAAAAAATTGAAATTTATGGATTAAGGGAATTAAGAAATAAGGAATTACATAGCGTAGTTCTGTAAATCCCAAATTGAAGCTGTGCACAGATTACCATGCGAAAATCTACCACGTCCTGTATTAGTGTCATTCAAGAACATTATTGTTAGAGATCACTTCTTGATCAACGAGAACACCAGGCTTACCAATAATGACATCGTTATCAACAGCGGTGACACCAGAATCCTTATAAACAAAAAAATCTTACATCTAGGAATAAGGAGCTTCTATGGAAAGCAAAAATTGCAAAGCGAGAGCTACACTGTAAATATTAATGGACATAAAAGGGCTGGATCTACATTAAGAAGGATGACTAATATTAAAATGTCAGCGGTTTTAGAACCAAAGCTCATGAGTTTTATACATCTGTAGTGAATTCTTGTTTCAACCTAGTTGTATTGACTCAACCTTGGTTTAGTAATGATATGAAAAATTTAGAACTTTTTTATAATAATTACTAGGTTTTTTGTGGTGATAAAAGTTGCTTTAATACGAGCAGGTCTCGAGGGGGAGGGAGTTGAAATCGCTGTTCATAATAACATAAATGTAACTGAAATTGAAACTGACTGTAACCACAATGAATTTGAAATCGGTTGCGCTAAAGATTCGTGTTATTGCAGTTTATGTTCAACCAAATTCCTCAAATAGTTTGTATGTATCTTAATGTACTTATTTTAGGGGACTTTAAATTGCCTCAATTGCATCAATATTACAAATATAATGTGATAATTGATAGTCCATTCGTGATTTTATACAGTCTCAAAATTTACTAAACTTACAACAATATAACTTTATAAAGAATGTTGTTTTATAGTTCTTTCAAATATAGATTTAAGTATTACTGGAAGTGATTTTCCAGTAATCTCTGAAGATTGACATTACATATTTAGCATTGGAATTTTCTTTTTCGTTTTACAGTGTAGACCTAATAGCGAATAGTTTTACAAATTTTGACGGGTATCACATTATCTTTTGTTGTATAAGCGAATGAGGGATGCCGATATTAAAAAATATTACTGACCTTAATGTACGCCTAAAAGAATTGTATTCTATAATATATAATATTTTTAATGAGTGTATGCTTAAATCATTAAGGCGACAAAGGAGAAAATCATGCTGGTATATTAAATAAATTATATCCTTAATCCGCACCACGAAATTAATGTGGAGATCACAATCTCTTCTCTACTACGATTTGCTTGGCATCTTTCTTTCAATTTGACAACGGTTTGGCGTTTTCGCAAAAATCTAAAACGTACTTTAAACAAACTAAACTTTTACTTTTGTTTATGTAACTTTCTGATTTTCTGAGTTTATGGCTAAACATAAACGTTGAGATTATCAATATATTACCCTACCGCAAAGTTGTGTACGGAATGAAACTAACAAAATAAAACAGAAATGTGCAAGACTTCCATTATCAGCAATCTGGATTTACCGTTCACATTTTTTCGAATCGTGTTAAATAGATATTTTGCCTAGTACAACATTTTATGTTTTAATGAGAATTACCGAAACGTTCAGGAAATTGTGCAAAAATATTAGAAGATTTAAATCTTCCGGGTTATCATTTATAAAATTTACTCATATGTGTTACCTTTGGGGTTTTCCAAAAAGCAAAATCAATCATTAAAAATATTCCTATCTTGAGAAATTTTTGAAACATATAACCTTGAACACCGTTTATAGAATGATATTCAGATGTAACCAGTGAAAATGCAAGAATAATCATGGCGATATTTAAAACAAAAAAAATTTCGATCTTGATTATCTCGAAAATTATTCGAAAAATCGAAATACCGATTATGTATCTGTAATCAGGAAAATATTCTAAGTTGATTTTATATAGAACATATCCTGTAAAGTTATGGGAACAAGGCAACAGACCAACAGACAAACTGTCGAAAAATCATCATCTTCTATCTCGAATATCTCAAAAACTATTCTGAGAAATCTAAATTGGATCAAAATGACAAATGTCGCATCGTCAAGCATAAAATCACCGAAGGGCGAACTATGGGGTAGCCAAACAACTTTACACGAGTGTTAGGCTTTTGCCCAAAAAACAATTACTTCGCACTTAACGTCACAACATAATAAGAACATTAATTCTGTACACCAAAGATGGAGATAGGTATTTTTGAAAAGACTCGCTGCATTTCCGACAATGACTCACATTTAAGGACGCATATCATCATTATAATTATTCAGAATAACAACACCAGAATTATATTGGATGCGACAGTTTGGTTCAAAAATGATTCAATACAAGTAGATTTAATAATCAAGAAAAGAAGCGAATCTATGAATCATGTTTTAGTTATTTGAAAACCAATCCAGTGTTCCAATTGGAGAGAGATCGAGTTATTAATTGGAGCTAGAGAAACAGCTAGAAAATGTTGTTTGTATTTCTTTCATTGTTAATATGTTATTTAGATTTTAACCTTTTTTAATTGTTTAACTATTGTTACGTTTTGTTATGCTTTATCATATTGGACACCTGATTATTAGCCAGTAGTTAATTGCTAAATAAAATAGTTTTTCTTCCTTGCTTTTTATAGATTCAGGATATATTTAACGCAAAGGCGGGCAAACTTCCCTTTAGGAACAAACTGGCTCATATTTATTAACGCAAAGTAACTTTCAATAAATAATGTGACCAAGCAATATTTGGTTTTGACGTTCTAGCTGTCAAATATGTAAACATCTATGTTTTGTAACTTGAACTCACATCAAAAAAAATAGTATTATTTATCTATTTTGTTAGCGGGTTATTGATTCAATACCTATGATGGATTAGTTCATTTAAATTGGCTACGTTGATCACAAAACTCAAAGTGGTCTTGGAAATCATGTTTTATTAGTAGCAGTATACTCCGTTCACGATGTTTCTGGGTGGTAACAGGCCATGCTATCATTTTGTTAGATTGGAAGTGTTTTCTTTCTTTTTTGAAAATTGGTCTATTTAAATTCAGGCTAATATCTGTTTACAAAAATTTTTGCTTCTACTCTAGAGTCTTTGTTTTGTAGTCACTATCCAAAGGCTAATACCTTTACAGATAAATATGTTTACCAATTTTAGGCTTTGTAAAGTACTCTCTCTCAAGAAAGCTATTGCAACAAGGAAAGCAGAAAACCATAGAATTTGTGGAACTCAACAAGCTGATAAGAAGATCAATAAAAGTAAACATGAATAACAAAGACGACAAAATGATAAACAACGTAATAAAGAGTAATCAGAGCGTGAAAGTACTTAGACCAAATCTGGGTAAAAATATTATTAAAACACTAAAACACAAAAATAGAGAGAAAAATGAGAGATAAATCTAAAAAAGGAAAAAGAATTTAAGAGTTTTACAGTGAACTATGTATATCAAATCAGAAAACATCCTTCAAGAGAAACAAAAGTCAAATTGGAAAAGAAAATATTAAATATAAATTTAGAAGACATTCCAGAAATAACCACAAGAGGAAATAACCAGCGCATTAAAAGAGATGAAAAATAACAATGCCCTTGGGAAAGATAAAATCACAAAAGAACTTTTAACAGAAGGAGGAAAAGAAATTCTACAAATTATTCTACAATTACCTTATTCAAGAAATGTTTAGGCACAGGAAATGTGGTATCTGACTGGAAAAATGCTATTACAGTATTACTATACAAGAAGGTTGATAAACAAGACCTCCAGAATTACAGACTAATAACATTACTGTCACAAATTTATAAATTACTGTCCAGAATATTAGTTAAAAAACTAAACAACAAAATAGAACAAAATTGAAATGTACCTAATCCATGAACAAGCGGGGTTTAGAAAAAATTTAGCACAGTTGATCACTTGCTAACTGTTAAAGGGTTCATAGAAAAAGCAACAAATATCATTTTCTGCTGTACATTAGGGTGGAACTTAAAAACAAAGTTTCGAATTTAACTTTGTAATAGTGAAGATTCTTTTCCTTTTTAACTATATCTAATAAAAATATTTTGCTTGTTAAGTTCATATGATATTTACCGGTGCCACAAAGCCTCCAATTTTCTAAAAAATAACGCAAAATAGCAATAATTGCATTAAAGCTAATTTATGTTATGGAAAACATAAAACAAAGAAGAGTTAAAGTTTTGCAATATTGGAAACTAGATTAGAAGGATCCTTACAATGGATAATTTGCTTACTACATGCAAATGAGCTTTCCTTCAGGCACTTATTTCAACATCTCGTTGCGCAAACTACGCGTTCTAGAGGATTCTCTGGGCCAACAGGAAACTAACTTGACAAAAAAGAAGATATGTAAATTATAAATTGAATTGTAGCTGCGCAAATTAATTTTGAGGGTTTAAGTACAGACGAGAAATACCTACTTGCTCGAAATTTGTCAGGCGGTGTCAAGCGGCATATTTTCCCAAGACTTAGCGAAAAAGAACCCAGGAAAAATTCCCCACTCTCTTTGGCTAACAACGATTTGAAGTTCCTCTCAACTTTAAAGCTTCTAAGTATATAGATTCAATAAATTGGAGTGATTGTAAACTGACGGAACCTCTTATCTTGTCGGACTTATATGACGAAAAAGTAAAGAAAATGGTATAAACCGGGGAAACACCTAATTTTCCATGTTTTCCTTGTCATATTCGGGCATTAAAAATGTGCGTCAAGATTGTCACGGAAGCCATATTAGTCGTATCTGGATCTCGCAATTTTATACCAGAGTTTAACACCAAAAAGGACTATAAGCTCGTAGGCTGAATAGCTAATATAACAAAGGGTAGGAAAGAGGGTGGAAGTCGATACGCAGGTGCCTCCTCGTGGTGACTGCTGGGTAGTATTTGCTTAATATAAGCAAATATAGGCTAAGACTTGTATTTTTTACTTTTAGGTACTTTGTATTTAAATTGTAAAACTTTTGACGCTCGTACGGCGCCGGAAAACGAATGAATCAACATAAAAGTTTTTACTAGTAGTTTAGACATCCAAAAAGGAAAACAAATTTCACTATTACACATCAAAACAAAAAGTTTTATTTTCACCGTTTAGTTACTTCCACCCTGCTGTACATAACACTGGTAGACTACTAGAAGACTTTTGACTCTATTGAAATATGGGCAACTAGAGAGGCACTATGGAACTGCGGAATAGATTACAGATATATGGCTCTGATACAACACATTTATGAAGAGACACAAACGGCATTTGAATTACAACAAGAAACACAACCTATAAAAGTACATAGAGGTGTCCGAAAGGTGATCGTCTGTCACCAAAACTATTCGTGATAGCCTCAGAAGACATATTTAAAAAATTAGAATGGGAGTCTATAAAGGCATAAACATAAATGGAAGACTTCTAAATTGCCTAAATTACACACAATGATCGAAGAATTACAAGTGACATCAGAAAAGACTGGACTACAGATACACATAAATAAATCAAAGATAATGACGAACACTGGAGAAAATATGAATATAAACATTAACAGTATAAGGTCAGAACAAGTTGATGAATATATGGTATGCAGTATATCTACGTCAAAGAATTAAATTAAATAAAAAAGATCAAGACACAGAAATAACACGAAGAATTAAATTTTACTAGTGATGGCATGCGGCTCCCAAACATGGACAATGCTAAAGAAGAAGACGGACAGACTAATAAAAACACAACGAGTAATGGAACGAAAAATGTTAGATATAACACTAAAAGATAAAAAACGCAACGTATGGATAAGAATAAAAACTAAAGTCACAGACATAAGAGAAACAACAGCGAGATTGAAGTGGCAATATGCAGGACACAATGCAAGACAAACAAATAATAGGTGGAACATACAAATCCCGAACTGGAGACCACAGTTAGCAAAAACAGAATATGGAAGACCACAAATGAGATGGGAGGATGATATCAAAAGACACGCTGGCTTAACCTAGAACCAACAAGCTCAATATACGTATACAGTGTGTCCGAAAAGTATGGAATATCCTATATATCTCAGTAAATATGCATTTTATGGAAAAATGTTTCGTATAAAAATTGTTTAGGGTTTAGTTTTACATCACTATACCAAATAACTATTTTTTAAAAAAACAAAAGCGCAACGAATAATGCTTCAATTTTTTTAATGGGAAGGTATGCCTTTATTGTACTCATTTGATAGAAAATGTTTTTCTCTTTTCAATGATGTAAAACTTTGATACACTTGCATAAGTACATTTTGATTAAAACACAAAAAATTGTTTGAAAGTTTATTTCAATATTCATCTGTTACGAATTAAAAATTTTGTATAACTACACTCTACAGTTCATAGAAGGTGTTCAAAGTGTGCACCATTTACAGCTTGGCAATGATAAAGTCGTCTTTTAAATTCGGTTACTGCATTTTGAATCGTTTCTGGTGTGATAGCTCTAATCTCTGTTCTAATACGGTCTTTTAGAGTTTCAATATCTTCAGGCATATTGACATAAATCTTATTTTTGAGATGGCTCCACAGAAAAAAAGTGGATTTAAATCCGGCGAGCGAGCTGGCCATTCTACTGCCATCGATAAGGGAAAGTATTATCAAGAAACTGTCGGACATTAATTCCGAAATGAGGAGAAGCCCTGTCTTGTTGCAACCATATTCTGTTATGGGGTACATCTGGATCTAGTTCATTAGGAAATAGAACAGCTAAAGCAGGAACTAAGTCAAATCTCAAAAAATCTAGATAAGCATCCGCTGTTAAATTATGTTCTATAAAAAAAGGTCCCAAAATTCGGGTTCTAATAATTCCTGCCCAGACATTGACTTTCTGCTGATATTGGGTGTGCCCTTCTACATACCAGCCAGGATTTAGCGAAGACCAGTAGCGCGTGTTTTGTTTGTTAATGGTACCATTCCAACAAAACGTTGCCTCATCAGTGAAGAGGATATTTTTATGAAAATTTGCATTTTCCTGAAGCCTATGTGTTATTTCTTCGCAAAATTGCAATCTTAGATCTAAATCATCTTCTAATAATTCTTGAACTATACAAGGTTTATACGGATGCCACTTCTCCTTTCTTAGAACTTCGTGTGCAGTGGATTTCTTCAAAGTATGTTGACGAGTAATTTGTCGAACAGAAACATGTGGATTTTCCACGACAGCCAACATTATATTCTCACGTTGTTCATTATTTAGAGCTTTAGGTCTGCCCGTTTTTGGACGATCTTTGACAGAATCCGTCTCATGAAATTTATGCAAAATTTTACTTACAGTAGACTGAGAAATATGGTGAACGGGGTGCACGTTATTAAACAAATTTCAAACTTCCTCCGGTATTCTCCTTCTGTCTCCATATCCCAGCATCATTAAAATTTCGATACGATGTTTTTCTGATAAATGATCCATAGCAAGTCGTATTTTTGTAACTTTGTTATCCTCACGTTAATCAAAATGCTTAAATTAATTAAACAAACAACTTTTCGCTTTAGTTCGGTTATTAGTTGACATTTCTACGACGCAGTCAATTGTTGCAACAAACAAAAGTGTATTACACCGACCATATTGTGACTAGATGATATTGAAAATTTAAAAGACCGCGTCTGGAAAGGTAACAGATGAATAAACTTTTAAGCGTTATTCAAACAATTTTTTGCGTTTTAACCAAAATTTACTAATGCAAGTGTATCAAAGTTTTACATCATTGAAAAAAAAACATTCTCTATCAAATGAGTACAATAAAAAAATTGAAGCATTATTCGTTGCGCTTTTGTTTTTTTAAAAATAGTTATTTGGTATTGCCCTATAATGTAAAACTAAACACTAAACAACTTTTATAAGAAACATTTTTCCATAAAATACATATTTACTGAGATATATAGGATATTCCATACTTTTCGGACACACTGTATATAACATATAAAGAAACTGGGGAGACTTACATCCGTAAATGGATTGAAGATGTCTAAGTAGAAGAAGAAGAAAGTGCTCTCTCAACTGTTCAACTACAATTAATATCGCTACTTTGCAGACATTTAACGCACAAAAGCAAAAAAAATGTAAAATTCCAAATTGGTAATACCAAACGTCAATAAAAACGTTTAGAACACGTTAATAAATTTTTCACTTAAGAGGGATCTGCAATTTTTATAGTCATTCTGAAATATCGATGACTGAACATAAAAACTTAAACGTTTTTCAGATTAATGTTTAACTGGGTGCGAGTGAACTTTGTCATTTCGTTTCTGCATTATAAATCTTTGAATTGAATGTCGAACATAGTTATTACTAGTGGATGTATAGCAGGGACTGGATTCTTTCAATGTTAAAAAATGCAAATGAAAGATTTGTTGGAGTGAGAGATTTATAATGCAACAGAATTATTAATGTAATTGTAACTAATTGGAATATCAAATGAAAACTCAAATTGAGTTGCCGTTCAATCACAAATATTCTCTCATTATGCACAATTAAAGAATATATCAGTCAGGTACTAAAGATGCATATACACGTAGAAATACTGGTTGATTACAAAGGGCCTTATGAAATTGGTTTGGTAAACTACTAAACTATTGCGGAAGTTCGGAAAATGCTTAACATAAATATTGGATTAGATTTTTAAATGATTGATATATGTAAACACATTTATATTTAACTGTTATGTTACCTTACATAATTTCAAAACCTCTATACTGCAACATGTTATTTTATTAAGGTGATTTGCAAAGGTAAATACTTGTAACTAATTTAAAAAAATTATTTTTTTTATTAGGACATTATTTTGTTTCATTCAAACAATTTTGAAAGTAATTAACTGCATACGTTTTAATCATTAACCGCAACTAATATTCTAAATATACATGCAAGTATTGTTTTAAATATGTAGATTGAGTTTTGATATTCTTATAGCAGTATAATAATAATGATAATATTTAATAAGAATGAAAGAGATCGAACCTTTCACTAAACTACGATTTGATTTCACTTTCTACATGCCGCTCTCTTCAAGATTTGATTTAATTTATTTTCACGTAGTACTTCTGTATTATCTATAACCTAATTAAAATTAAATAATACTCACTGATAAAATAATGTCGAGGTTGATGCAGACGGAAATAACCAAGATGTTAACGTCTCCATTTTAATAACAATCAATTATATTTGTACACCAACTAGTTAAAACGGTACAAATACAAAACAACAATAACAGTAATGAGTATCACAAAGTTTTAAACTGCCGATCTCCCTTCTCTCAACACGATTTTCTAGTTATAAACTTTAGCAGGTACCGCAAATAATTCCTAAATAGTAATTGGCAAGTTAGTATTTATGTATTACGCAACTTACGCAGAGGAACCAAATGGGGAATTGATTTTACGAATTACTTAATTAAATGTTTTTGATGATTATACTTTAACAAATGATGTTGCCAATTAAACGCTATTACCTTATAAAATAATTAATTGGAAAATATGGTCGTAATAAATTACTGTAGTTTTTGATTTTTCTGTGTGTAAGGATACATATGACTGCCCAAGCAAGATAATATAATTACAGGACTCACAAATATGTCGAAAACTGGCTAATTTTTCTAATGCTTGTTGATTTTCCATTGTAATTTCCGTGTGTCGTTGTACTTACTGTTGATGGCCTCAATTTAATTTTTATATTATTCTTCCTGCGAAAAATGATTTGTAATATTTAATAAGTAATAACAACAGAATAATAACATTATTTACAGTGACTAAATTTTTACATTTAAATTTTCCTGTATTATTATTATATAAACAAAAACTGTACTAAATTAGTTTTGGTAGACAAGCTGAAAAACAAAACAGAATTGGTCAAAATCTAAGACAGAATTGAACTAAATTTTGGAGTTCCAAAATGAAAGCCTCTTTTTTAAGTTGATTTTTTTAGTTTATAAAGAAATGCCAGTAAACCAAGCCCTACAAAGCGTGTCTAAACCACAGACTAGGTTTATTATTAAAATTATCTTAGAAATTGGCCCAATTAAATACAGAGTGTTCCGCGACTTGATCGACAAACTTATATACTGTATTCCGGGGATCATTACAATCAAAAAATAATATCAAAAGAAATTATAAAGAAATGATAAGAAAAGAAAATTTATTCATCAATAAATAGCTAATTAAGACAAAATTACAGCAACTGTTCAAAATGAGAACCGCTATTTTCTGAGCATACAGCTACCCTTTGAGCCATAGAATGTTGCCAGTTAATTCCCGCCAATTCATTTTTAAAAGAATTAGTGGCTGCAATTATTCGGTTAGTTAAATTTTCGCATGTATCTGGTTTATCATTACTATACACGCGAGATTTGAGGCAACTCCACAGAAAGAAATTTAAAAACGATAAATCAGGTGACCGAGTCGGCTAATGTATAGGACCACCTCGTTCTATTCACTTTTCTGGAAAATTGTCATTAAGAAACACCATCACATGTCTCCCAAAATGTGGTGGTGCACCATCCTTAATGTCACGCCGAGCTTCCAGGGGAATATCTTCCATGTAATTCGGCAATTCTTTTTTTAAAATGTGAAAGTAATTTTCTGCCCTAAGAGGTACTTCAATAAAATGAAGCCCAATAAGATGATTATTTAACAAGACGAAAAACGTAAACATCTACTAAATTCTTTGCGCTGTTGGAATTATTCTTTCAAGGTTCGCTAAATTCTGGCACTACAACCAGACGTGCCTCTTGGAAATTTGGTCAAGGGACTCATTTATGGTGTAACTACAGAGCGAATTACACTATAATTAAATGACTGGAGGACTTTCCACTTGTGGCATGCCTGTATTTCTATTTCTTCCCTCTCTAGCGTAAATCATACTTTACTCAGGAGGCACGTTTTTCATCGCGTGACCGGGCGATCGGTCCTGAACGAAGAAGGAATTGGCTTTCGGCTCTCGTCTACTAGAGCTTGCGTGATCTTCGATTAGAAAGAAAGCATTGCAGATCCGTATCGTTTTATGTGGTACAATTTATGTTCTTTGTTTGTGGAAGTTTTACAAAGTGGTGTGTGAACTTATTGTTGCCTACTTGGGGCGGATTCCTAACTCTGAATTTGCAAATGTGAAGTGATGTGTCCACTCAACTTTTGTTCTATCGAAATTCGTAAATACTGATTTATCCTAACCAAATATTTCGGGATTGTGATAGGAGATCACTATTCATTCAGCGTTTTATTTGGGAAGCTTGTGTTTTGTGGGGAAAACTCAGTTTTCCAAACATTCCTGCGTGTGTTGTTAATAGAAACTAAATTAATAATGCTGGAGGCTATAGAGAACTTTTGTTATTTATTGAAATAAAGTGATAACTCCGAAACTGTGATCACCAGCGGTTAAGCTATTACGTTTCAACGAAAAGATTCCGTTTCGCTTCTTCCAGCCTGTGACTTAGGTGATGACGAATTGTTCGTTTAGTTTATTAAGGTATCATCCGTAGTGCACCTCTAGGCTCTCAGTCGCCGCACAGTGGGTAAAAATAGTTGATTTCCGGAAAAAACTCTTGGAAAACCGTGAGCGTTATAGAACAACGAAATTTGTTAACCATATACTTGTAATTGTAGCACTGAATTAAATGAGATTAGTCCCAAGATGATTTGACCACTTCTAAAGGTCAAAAACAAATCAAAAGGGTCAAATCATTAACGATATTATAACTTTAACCCGAGTAGTCATGTGGGGCGTCATTTTCAATGTTTTGTTTCTACGCTTAATCGAATGAGACTAGGTCCAAGACAATTTGACCACTTTTGAAGGTCAAAAACAGGTCAATAAGATCAAATAATTATCGAAATTATAACTCAAATATTATATTATATTCCAAAATATGAGCAGAATTCCAAAAGTATATAAATAATATATTTATTATTTACAAAACACTGTATGTATGAAAAAATTAAAAAGAGTCTGTAATTTTACTACTTAAAATTAGACACTATTTTGGCATCCTATCACAGTACAATACGAAAAAACAGAAAACGCAAAAATGACTGCTGCATAGATAAATTAGAATGACAACTTTGGAAGCTAATGTTTAAATACAAATTATAGAAAGTTTTAGACATTAAACCAATAAATCAATCGCTTCCTGACTGAAGAGAAGATTTGTTCTTGAGGGATCCCGTCGTAGATGAGAATGAAAAGGTCTGATGACATGAAGAGCATATTGAAAACATCTTCATTCGTAGCGATTCGGGAAGTTTTTCTTGACTGGCCCATCTTGCCTCCTCGGAAAGGAACCCCATCGGTAGTGATGCACAGTGCAGAAATTATAGAAGGTGCATCAAAACTTTGTGTACAGTAGATGGGATATTATACCAAGAGACAGCTAGTTTTGCCGTGTCCGCTGCGTAAACTTCAAATTTCGACGAATCTATGTTAGCACTGCAGGAAATGACTTCCAATATTACTGCCAGTCGCTGAATTAGTGTTTCATCTACACCACTGATTTGAGCAGTGACGATATTTACTTGCAACCCCTTTTTCTCAATGAATTCTTCTTGAATTCAAGCTTTTGTTTCGCTTTAAACCGACTTAGTAGACTTATTGATTCTTCAGGCTTTGAAGTGACAATTGTAACCTAAATGTAATACATACTCCATGAACTTAATACGTGCATGAAGTGGCAACATCGACATTACCAATAGAAGGACTTCTACATTAGATGGTGCAGAATGAAATCGGGACAAGTCATTATTTGAGTGGGGCGAGCTCCACCATCAATCATCGTAAAATGGAGTTCATGTTTCACTTTGATTGTATACTCGCTGCAAGAAATTTCAATATCTCGCAACTTTTCTATTTCATCGTCGATTCGTTTCTTTCTCCTCTAATTAAATCCAGTGTTTCTTTGGCGTATTCAAACTTCAAAGGCCTGCAGTAACGTGTAGAAGAAGGTTTAGCGTTCTTCCAAATTAGTGTGTTTTGATCACCTTTGGTCACCTGTGGTAATACAATAGAGGACATGCATAGATTTTCATTTGATACATGTTGATCTTTATTAGAAAAGGATTGCATAAAATCAGTTTGCCCGAAAGCTCCGTCAAAACCTCATTTTGTTTGCAACACAAGATCCTGGTTTCTTATTTTAATTTTATCTTTATTGTTGATTTTTTGAATTATTCGCCTACAAAACGATGTCAGTTAAAACTCAGTGGTGGTCAGAGTCGACGAAAGCCTGTTACGTTACTTATGTGGGAAACACTTAGGTGTCGAAAAACAGTAATACCAGACCGAGACAAATCGGAACATTTTACGAAAGCTTATCGGAGTTTCAATTTTCTTATTTTACAACATATCCTACATTTCACTGAAGTTTCAGCAAATATGAATAACTGATATAACTCATAACAATTGAGTCAATAGTCATCATATATAAATTAAGCTCTACGAAATTTTTAAGCACCTACGTAAAACTTTGAAAACAGTAATTTTCTTATATATTTTATGGATTTTTGGTCGTGAAATAACGAACTAAATTGTCTGTGACTTTGTACAACTTTCTAGAACTCGTTAGCTCCATAAACTTTAAATTTGATTGGTAAAAATAGCAGTTCTATTTTTGATGGCTTTTGCCGCAGTTGCTCACTGTGCACCGCTTTGCGTCACCGCTTTTTACTTTTACTTTTAATACTTGTTTATATCGGTTTGTGTTTTGTATTTTTGCTTGATAGAATATTTGCTCTGTTATAATATTTTGTGTATATTTTGGGTTGGACCCGTTTTCAGCTCAATAAATTATTATTATTATCAAGGATTATGATGAAACAAGGTCATTTCTGTTATATATCATCATATTTTCAAACTGATGTTCTTTGAGGAAAAACATTATTATCTTAACGCACAGTAGTGCAGTGAACTGCAGAATTTCTTTGATCGACAACATAAAAACAAATTTGTATTTTGATCATCGTTGTCAGTTTTATCTTTTATTCTTTAATTTTTTACAGAAGATATCTCTCAAATGAGCCTATCTTTAAAATCTGAAGGCCAACAGATTTCAAAAACTTCCAGTATCTTCTTGTGTTGACTCAAGCTAAGGTCTTAGTTTAATTTGCAAAGAAGGCCTCTGACCTATCTGTTAAGCTTTAGCGTAAGAGTAATTTAAAAAAAACAAAAAACTCATTTGTTTTGATTTAGGAACACAAGGGCAAAAAAGAATGTTCGATGCAAAAAATTAAAGGTTCTCTGGAAGACTTCGTTTGTATATTAAGCGTGTAAACCCATATGGTCAAGAAACTTACGTTCGAATCAAGATCAGTGAGTAAAAATCCTTACAAATGAAACAAATAGACCAGTATGTAAACTTACTTCTGTTTGAAAACTAATACTGTAAATAAATTAAAAGGTAGAAGAAGAACCTCGAGGCGTTGACGTTTAAGAAAAGCACATTGTATTTATATTTGATAGAATAGTTAATATTTAAATTTATGTTATTCTTACCTATGAAGCTTCTGTTTACGTAACAATCAATGGAACCACATTAACGACTAAATATTTAGATCTAATCTTACATTTTTTATTTGTTGTAATCGCCAGATTTGTTATCTTCCGTTCCTTGTAGCTGAAGATTCGTTTTTCTCTGACTGATTCTCGTGCAAGTTAAATTAAACTGCTGTGATAATTTATGAAAGCGCTTAATTATTTGAGTATCTGATCTTGTATCAATTTTCCTTCTAGATCAAAAAGGTTTTATCTCTTGTTGGTTTACTTTATTTTGAGTTAGGTTTTTATTAAGAGTTGTACTGGGTTCAGTAACCATTAGGGTTACCGATTGTGTGTTTGTCTTTTTTTGGACATGTTCCCCCGAGTTGATGAACATACTTCTTGACACCCCACTTATCTATAGATAAGTTCCCAACCACAGTCCTCCGCGAAACTACCGAGCAAAGTAGGCAGCGTCCTGGCGCCACGTTGCATTCGGGAGGTACGGGACATCCCCGGGCCGACTGTTCTCACTAGGGTTTTTCCGTGGTTTTCCCTAGTGGTCAAGGCAAATGCCGGAACAGAAATTTCCACGGACCCACCACCAACACCAAACTAACGCGCCGCGTCACCACCCCTTCTCCTCCGATGTTGCCACACCGAGGAACCGCCGCTGCACCACCACCCCACAACACCAAACTGCTGCTGCCGCTACACACAACTACCGCAGCCACACAATAAACACACACACACACACAGGACGAGCGCGAACCGAACGGTCCTCTAAGTCGCTGACGCCACAAAATTCCTCCCCTCATCAGGCTGAAGAAGCTCCACGAGGAGCTTAAAACGGCCTCCCGCCTTCGGCGGGAATTTAACGATTGACTTGACTTGACTTGGACATGTAACATCTAGTGGTGACCGTGAACTAAGTAGAGTAAAATTCTTTAATTGCTGTTACATTAATAACACGCCCCTGGCAGCTTTGGATTAAAAACTAGCCTTCCTACCGGATTCCAGAAAAGTCTCTTTTATGTTTTATTGATTTTGTAAAACTGTTTTCTATCCCAAGAAGCATTAAGGTTTACAAAAGAGTGAGAGGAATATACTCGTCTGGTTGTAGTTTTGTGTTTTGTGATCTGTCTAGACTGAAATTTTCTAATTGCCGTTACATTATTAACATTGTCCCGACAGCCTTGGATTGAATTATTAAAGAATTGTTTTTTGTAGATTGGATGGTTTTTTCTTCTTGTAATTTTCATATGCCTTCTTTTTAGTCCTAAGCTAGAGCTCTGAGATTTTTTACTTTTTCTGGTAGATGTAATTGCTTCAACGTAGGAATTTTTTTATGAGTTTGTTCCTTTTAAAGCATTGCATGGGTAAAGAACCACTCCGTACAGTCCTATGTCTCCATATCGACGTTATTAGGATGAGATTTTACTGGGTATTTTCATTTCAATTGCCGTTTGTTTAATTAATTTTTTAAACATTTCTTTTGGCATGGATGATTCTGTATATTTCATAAATGTAAATGCGTTCCTATTAAATAAACATCATCTCTTTAAAACAAATGATAAGTGATAAAAGTAGATCAAGCTACAAATTTCTTTTTTAAAAATAATTTTCTGATAATTATCTAGTTTAATGACTATTAAATTTCCTAATCCTAATCTTAATTGTAAGGTTATTTAAATTTTAATAAACCTTTATTAATTTTCTTCAATAGTATTTTATGTTAATAACTACCCTTTAAAACTTTTTAGAAGCTTTAAGTCAAGCTTAGTGGCATTTTACCCGGTTTTATTCTATCATTTACTTTTTCTTGTTTGTTTTTAAGATAGAAATTCTCGTCTAATTAGAAGAGCTTTTTATTGTTTCCAAATTATTCTTTGTAAAAGAGGGCTTCTTTAGTTGACTGGACAAATAGTAACTCTTTGTTTCCAGATCGTATTATACAGATCTAGCAATTCTGCCTTTCAAGCTCTAGAAAACGATTAACTGTTCCATACGGTATAATGTCTGATTAGAACAGAAAAGTAATTTGTTCTTGGTGAAAATCACATTGTATTTAAGTGAATTTTCAAAGTTCATACTGAAAGGATGTTTGAGATAATTTTTTGTTTGCTGAAATATAAAAGCGTTCTGCGTGTGTCGCATTGGGCCCAAGCTTTTCTCAATCTCTAATATGATCAGAGGAGATGTTTTAGTTACTTAAGGGTAATTCTTCCTGTTTAATTAACAAAGATTTCTTTATTCCCTTAACAATGTTTGAATGGTTATGTAGTATTATATGTTCTTTAGACAAAACCGATTTTGAAAGTTTTATGAAAATGCTAAGACTGTTTAAATAATAAAAAAAATTTAATAAATGGTAAAGACACCACGTCTTGTTGAAAGAGAAAGTCACAAAATTACAAATTATTATAGGCATAAGCAATGTCGGATTTGAATACAGGTTTGTTAAAGTAAACTATTTACGATACCATACAGTGACCTACAACATCTTGAGGTCTGGGTAGATCTGTTTTCAGGGAATGTCACACATGACTAACAATGACTAAATGTATCTCGCCCTCATTTTCTTGTCCCTATCGATTGACCTTATCCTATCAACTGTTTTTCGAAATTAACACCAAGAAAAACGTGGATTTACAAATGCCACGTCACGTTCTTTTTTAAAGGTCACTGCGTTATTGCTATAGAATCTGACCTGATTTTCCGCACTTGCCTTCAATCTTTATCGTAGTTAATTAATAGTAATAAATGAACTGTCAGCTGTGAATCCAGAAAAAATATTTTTTGAATTTGTTGTTCTTCTTGCCCAAAAAGCAATAAGCAACCTACTTTAATGGAGGGAATCTACAGACAGCACATTGTATTCTACTTTATTTTAAATATACTAAGTTGTGATGGTTCAGCCTAGTTGGAAACAAAAGTATACAAGGTACTCCTAAGACAGTTGGGCAAAATTTAGGATTAGCTTAAATACTCTATAAGAGTGAAAAAGTTCCTCCAAACATATATCCTGGTTCCAAGATATAAAGTATTAAAGTGTCTAATGAAAACAACATTCAACGCTGAGATGAGATTTTCTACGTTTTTGTTACTATAAGACGCCTACTGTTCTACAAATTCTTAAGTTGATTATCCTCGGAAGAAAAGTATTTGAAAAATAAACGTTACGCAACTGAGAAAATCCATGATTATGCTAGTTCTGAGGTTTATGCCCAATCTAACAGTGAGAGCATTTTTTACTTTGCTTGTAGGATGCATTGTTTTCTGGTAAAACAGAATTTGATATCTAAGGATGTTAGAATTTAATTTCTAGTAATTTAGTTTTTCTTAATATTTTGAAAACTACTTGCAATGTTTACATGAAATTTTTTGTATGTTTATTGTACTTGCCTTGCCGAACAGACGGAGTAATCGATGCAATTTTTGAGATATTACAAAAAGGGAGATTTCTCCCAAGTTAGCAAGCTTTCGTTTCTTTGAAAATATCACGAGTACTGCACACGATTACTCTAACTGTTCGCTGCGGCAAGTATGGAAGTAAACACATTTTCCTTATACAATTTTATTTAAGCATTTCTAACAGTGGTGATATTTAAGATGTTCAACTTTGATGCCCTACATCTAGAAAGATCTGAATTGTAGGGCATAGTATGTTTATATGAACCTTTATCATTCTTGCAATGAATTTAAGCTAACCCCAGACTTTGGCCAACTATTTCAGGACTCCCCTGAATAGTACCTCACTGTATTCTTCACATTTGCTAAAATGTGCCTCTGGAAATGGCCAGATTTATACTAATTTCAGCTAACTTGAATTTTTGCATTTATACAAAAAGCTAGATTGATTTAATTATTATATGGTGGGTTTGAAAAATAGGGATCAACATTTGGAGATCGTATTAAACACAACAAGAAGCAAAATACCAATATATGCATAAGCTTGTACAAAATGCAGTGTTTGAAGTTTACACACTCGTTTCCTTGAGAAAAAGTTGTTTACTATGGCTTGACTGGGAATAATCTTCCTTTCAAAGAACTCAAATTTAGTTTAATGTAATATCCAAAGACGATGGTAGAGACGGTAAGAATGCGGCATCAGAACAAAGGCAGGTTCTTAGGATACTTTACTTTTTTCAAAGGTAAAAGAAAAAAAGAAAGAGCCAAGGTACCAGATTGTAGATGATGGAATTTTGGCTACATACCTTAAGCGTCGTTAAGACGCCAAGACACTAACAATACCAACAATGAAAATGACTATTTGTTTATCAATTTTCAAAAGAGAATAATCCTTGGAGCCCACCACGTATAGTGATATAAGAATTACCAATAAGATCAACTTAAAGAAAGGGGCGCTAGATGAAGTTGCAAAAACCCTTAAAATTTAATCGCAATGAACCAGCATATTTGAATTTAAAGTTGAAGGTATAAACATAAAAATTAAAATTGAAATATAAAACGGACAAATTCACAATCTAAAATAAGTGCATATAAAATACAACATAATTTTTCTATCATCGAAGGTTTTTTTGTACGTTAAGAGAGGAGGTTAAAACTACCAAAAGTCGCACTCTAATATATTATAAAGAAGTAAGTTTCGACTGCTAACCTGTTAAATTATAGGGAAGGTAATATTGATATAACGAGTACCAAAAAATTGTTGCAGTATAAAGAAACCTAAAGTCAAATTAAATGTTCAGGATGCCCTCTTTGAATTTATATACAACAATCTAGATGTTTTGTCATAGACTGCCGAACGCACTCCACAATACCTGAAACATTACGTATTGCATTGCAACTATCCACGGTTCACTGAATGGCCTCAAATAAAAAAAATTTATAGAGTTCAGATCAAGCTACACAATTGGACTACTTCTGCAGATTTACTTATCACCAAATCTATCTTTCACGAAATGTCTGATTGAAATGTAGGAAAAGTGAAAGTTTATAATGTACGGAAGCCAAAAATGTCAGAAACTTATGTTAAATCCAATTTAAATTTCAGCGTCGGTGGGGCACGGGTTAATATCAATATTTCTTAATGAAATGTGACTTATGATATCTCTTTTTAATGAAGACTCGATTTCTGGGTTGGAACGCTTAAAATTCGGAAGTTGACTTTTTAAGGACAACCCTAAAGAACACATTGACCAAACATTGTTTGTAACAAGTGCTCTTAATCTGTTAAGGAAGAAATAGTCCTATCAATTTATCACCAAGCATGCAAAGCCGTACATACGTTGACATTAAACTGCTGCTGAGGTTTTCTTTGCAGAATATCACGTGGATTTTTTCCGCCTTTAATTGGATGCTATGAAAGTCGATGTTTAAACCATTTCTTAGAATAGTTAGGATTACACTTTGATACAACTCTCTTTTCAAACACTTGATCTGACAATTTATGACTTTTTGGCAGATTTGTCATTGTAGCGTAAGAAAAAAGTTTTTCAACTGTTGGAGATGCCGGTAAAGGCGTACTATATTTTATAAAAGCGTCTTTTATCTCCGGGTATCTGTTCAGTAAGTCCAGTTCCTTACTGTTTTTAGCAAAAGAGTGAAACATTAACAATTCGGTTTTTGTCAGGGAAACATGAGGGTTGGAACCATCGGAGGAAACCCCAAGTGCTAACTAACTATTGTTATCAGAGTCCAAATCTGAATCAAATTTAAAAAAAGTTATTTTTTTATTTTTTCCTTTTCCTTGTTACACTCGTTGTTTGTTGTGGTTCTTCATTTATTTGTTTTGATAAGCAGGACAACCACTTGTTTTTAAATCGAGGATAAGATAGAGCAGCTATTGAGGCATGTTCTGCCTTTGCATTATTAAGGTCAAAAAATCGCTCAAATCTGGTTTCAACACTTTTTCTGTATGTTTCAATTAGAGGTGCACAGTAAATGAATTTATCTTTTTTTTTTTAATTTTTTGCAATTTCCTTTTTAAAGCCAGACGACATCGGAGTACATTCCCATAATAAGTATTGATCTCACTTTGCATATCAAGCGCTTCTGCCACTGGTGCAGCACATGTCAAATATTTTTTTAAGTAATCAAATTTGTTATCTTTAATGACACTTTTAATGTGTAAAGCCCTGTGTAACCACAAACTCTTTTCTTCAATTGATGAAATTTGTTAAAGTGCATCAAACAAGCTTACTGTGTTTTATAACATGTCTTAAATGATTTCACCTGTTTTAAATCGTCTTGCAGCGTTTCAGAGATTATTGCATTTTTTTATAGTTGCGGTATGTATATCAGATAATGGAGTATCTTCGACACACAACATTTTATTGGCATCTACGTTTGCACATAGACTTACTTATCTTAGATGAGTTGGCAGCAAGCGGAATTTCTCTTTTTTGTCTAAGCATGAAGCTGTCTCTATTTTTATTTCTTCAACTAAAGCGTGCAAATCTCACTGTCTCAACAGCTTCACGGATAATATTTGAAGAAGAACAAAAGGGTTTCACAAAATTACTGCTATTGTCAATAACAGATACAGCTAGTTTATTTATGGTCAAGCCAAAAACTGTATAAATCAGTTATGCGGTGATAGCTGTGGGTGTCTTTAAATCTCTGACAGGCTAATGCCACTGAAATCCTCTTTCGATCTTTTGTTATCCAGAAAACTTCGCTTCTTTCCAGACCAAATATCAAGCGTTCATCAACTTCCTGCAGTTCTGTGTTCATTTGAGAAATTTGTTATTCGTAATAGTCCTCTATACGACGACGCGCCAAACTTCCACGGCTTATTAATTTTAGATTTATATTTGATATCTCTAAATTAGTAAATATTTTTAAAAGGTATGGATCTTCTACAGATCTTAATGGTATCATAGAGTGAATAAAGTATTCAACAATGTTTTCTTCAAATTCCTCTTCTAATAAGTGTTTTGACTTCTTTATTTTATTTCGAGTGTTTTACCGCAATTTTGTTCGTGTGTTTTATCTTCTTTCGTTTTCTTCATGTATGCTTTATACTCCTTAACACATTCTTGTCCATGTTTTTGTTTCAAGTGACTTAAGAAACTAGATGTGCAGTTGTCATACCCCTTCATTTTGGTAGTTTTTGGAGAACATTTTACAAACAATGCCGTGATTTTATGTGCAGTAGACACTTCTAGTAAGTATTTAAAAAATGTACCGTCAAGGAAATGAAGATGCGGTAGTGAAGAACTCAACGTACTTAAACCCGTAGATTGCAAGTCCAGATTCAGCGAGTCGTTAGTGTCCGTAATGTTGCTACTTTTGTCATCCTTTATCACTGATATTACTTTAAATTGATCAAACACATAATAATATACGTAAAAATATTTAAACAGCCATAAGTAACACGCACAGAACGCAAGCGACACAAGAGTGAAGACTGAAGTTAGCTACTATACAGAGACGCGGAAGAGACGTACCGTGCACTCGAGTTTGAGCCTGCATAGATATGAAATAATCACAACAGATAAAATCAGAAACCGAAAACAAAATCACTGGTTATTTGAGTCCGATAATTTATTTTAAATCAATGCGCACGCATGACAAAAAATACTCTTGGTACATATTGCACTATAAGGGGGTAGTAATGGTATAAACATGACAGCAAATATAATTATTATAGAAAAATAAAATGAAAGCGGGTAGATATGAGAAACTTATAACTAAATCAATTGCCAATACAATTAGCGCGAACAATGGATGTAAATCAATTGTTTGGAAAATAACTGACGATTAAATTCTTAATTACGATTAAATTAATTGTACACAACAGTTAAGTTACTTAAGTGAAATTATATATTGCAATTAAGCATTTAGTTGAGTTAAATCAATTGCAGTTGATTTAGTTGCAATTAATAACTTAATTAAATGATTAGTTAATTTAAAGTCTAGATAGTTAATGCCCAACACTGCCTACAACACCCATCATCCATCGCGTTTCACGACTACTAACTAATAATTTAGTAAGTAGGCAAACATTTAATTGTCGATTGTTAGTTGTATGTGCTTTGTAGTTAAGAGTATTTAATTGTAGATTTTAATTGCAGAAACAATTAACAATTAATGAATTGCAATTGCAAGATTTCATAATTATGATTAATTAATTGTAATTGTAGTAACTCACAATTAGAATTAAGTTTTTTAATTGTTAGTTGTGATTAAAAACAAAAATTTAATTGTTATTATTAATTGCTCGCACAATTATAGTTTACTCAACTCTGCCACCTGGTTGTCTTCGATTAAGAAATAATTGCGCATAGAGCCGTTTAGCTGCCAATTTTTATATTAGGTTATCAGATATCGCCTAGACTTCGTGCGATCTTAAAACTACATGTAAACGTCATGAGTGACGCCACGCACAGTTTACGAAAATAGGTCGGATCAGTAGAACAGCCATGTTACGCCACTGTGATTTTAATAACGTCATACTTGATGCATTTTCGTTCATGACGTACATGTAGTTCTAAGACCGCACGAAGTCTAGTTCTGCGTTTGTATAACCAATTATGATTAAACCAGAAGCAAGTACAACATTGATGCTGAGTGTAATTTATGATTAAGAAAAGGTGATAGGAATTTCTTTGTACTGTATGAAACTATATAAAAATCAACGGTTTTTCTATGTAGGCACTGATTAATAGTTAAGTAATGGTTCAATTTCTAACCTTGATTAGGTTAAATTTCTTCTTAACTGTAATATTCAAGGCAAGCGTTTGATAAATTGACCTAAAAGATTTCTGTCTTAATAGAAATGTAAATCTGAAAAATCTTTCTGTAGTTAAGAGCAAGATAAGCAATACTTTATCATTTATGACCCACACCTATAGAACAGTGTTCTTAAAGGACATGTGTACGAGAGTGGTCTGCAAAGTTTCCGACCTAACAAAGATACAAGACATTCTTTCTGAAAATTTTTTTTTATTTTTCAACATAGTCCCTTTGTAACTCTACACACTTCTCCCAGCGATGCTCCCATCTCTGAAACCCGTCCAAATAGTACTCGGCATTTTTCTCTGCAAAATAATTGTTCACGAAGGTGATTGCCTCTTCATTTGACAAAAATCTTTGTCCTCCGAGCGCAATTTTTAGATGAGGGAACAAAAAAAAGTCGCTTGAGGCTA
>VTPC01000021.1:98238-132879 GCA_011009095.1 Ignelater luminosus
TAAAATTCCGTACAATACAGCGCAATGCTGTACGTATGGTCACCCTATGTTACGCCACTGTGATTTTAATAACGTCATACTTGACGCATTTTCGTTCATGACGTACATGTAGTTCTAAGACCGCACGAAGTCTAGTTCTGAGTTTGTATAACCAATTATGATTAAACCAGAAGCAAGTACAACATTGATGCTGAGTGTAATTTATGATTAAGAAAAGGTGATAGGAATTTCTTTGTACTGTATGAAACTATATAAAAATCAACGGTTTTTCTATGTAAGCACTGACTAATAGTTAAGTAATGGTTCAATTTCTAACCTTGATTAGGTTAAATTTCTTCTTAACTGTAATATTCAAGGCAAGAGTTTGATAAATTGACCTAAAAGATTTCTTTTTTAATAGAAATATAAATCTGAAAAATCTTTCTGTAGTTAAGAGCAAGATAAGTAATACTTTATCATTTGTGGCCCACACCTATAGAACAGTGTTCTTAAAGGACATGTGTATGTATCCAAAACCTGCACTTACAAACAAAACAAGGAGGTTTCTATGAATTAACGAACTTAATAAAAATTTTTTTAAGATGGATAAAAGAAAAAGGAGAAAATTTTAAAGCAAGCACATCAATTTTATTCTTGTTCTTATTTCCCTGAAGAGTTCCAAGCAGCACACAAAGCCGCTTGTTCATAGATTATGTCCCTATTAGTCCTGAGGATACTTTTATACTAGAATATAGAGTGCCAGATATCGCTTTTAAAAATCTTTGTAACTCTTTAAGGGTCACAAGCTCCAAACTGAGAAATACTGGGGCAAAGTATCACTTTTTACTTTGTCATTGATGGTAGATTTGCTAATATCCGCCTTAAAGTTACAAAATTAATTTAAGTATGAAGTCCTTCCGTTTAGAGTTGATTGTTTAATGTTACAGTAACTATGTACAGTCATCCACAAAAATAATGTCTCGATCTCAATCAGTAAAAGCACGTTTATAAAGCTATCTTGCTAAGCAGATATTTCTAGTATTTACCATGTAATTATTCGTTGGTTAATACAGACGTTTCCGTTCCTATATATCAGAATATTTACTAATTAAAGTCAGTATCTCTATTTATTTATCTGTAATTGAGACATTACTTTTGTGGATGACTGTACTTCAAGATTAGAGAAAATGACTTCCAATAATTAACATTTGATTTTAACTGAACAAGAAACAATTTTTGCTGTTTTTTATCTTAGGATGAAAAATCTGTAATACATGGAAAATGTTTATTTACAAAATTATGTGTAGGTAATATAGCTGTTTAAGTGGTTGCCTAGGAGTTTTACTTTTCTCAATATATTTTCATTGCATTCTCTTTTCGTTTTATTGACACCTATTATCTGGTTTTTATGACTCGTTTTATGTCGTCTTGTACCCTACTTATTCATTAAACCTTCCCTACATTCCCTTTTCGAGTGGTGATTTTTGTACAAGGTTTCCCTCTTTCATACTATACGTGCATTGTCACCCCTCTTTTCTTCTTACTTTTTATTATTTCCAAGAATCATGACTATCATATCGTTGTAAAGCAGTACCATTTATTTCATTCTATACATAGAGAAGCATTAGAATTTCCATTATGAGTATCGTGCAGCTGAAACATAATTTTTCAGTTACACCTAATTTCCATTTTAATTGAAAAACTTACATTCAAGATGATATACTTTTTATTAGCGTTCTAAAGGTTTCAAATTAATTGAGCATATAATTTAAATTTTTTATTAAAAAAGAGTTTTTTAATTCTATTTATTTAGGGAAAAGGGAGAAAACGAAATGAAAGATAAATACTAATTTTATGTGTAATATTTCTTAGAAGCAATACTGAGTATTATAGGAAAATATGCAAAGGGATACTTTTTAACAATTAGTGTGTTCACAATTATGATGTATTTATAACATATCAGACATAACTGGATATTAATTAATTTGTTTCGATTTAGCTGGTAATAATGAAACATTATTTTAAATGGTTTGAGTTTAAAACCATTAAAATACAAAATAAACACAATGGTACTACAAGAAAAATTTATTCTCAAGGCAAAGCAGAAAATTAGCATTTACCTTTAACTTTGTTTTTTTTGTTTTCCTTAATAAAGAACTGGAATTAAAAAAACTTATTCAATAAGAAATTTTACATGCTCAGTCAGTTTCCTACCTTTAGAAAGTTGATAGAAGGTGAAGTACTGGTAGCTTCGCCTCAAATAAAATAAAAAGTACTTGTATAACTCCTACATACAGCTCGGTTGGATAGTTATTAACAATTAAAAAATTAAAAACATTGCAATCTGGTACTTAATTAATCAATCATATAAACTAGTCGCCTTTTTGTTTAACTATAAGTTTAGAGTACCGAACCAAAAAAAATAACAATTAATTAAATAATAGGTTAATTAATAATAACATAACGAATTAACATCAATTGACTTTTGTGCGCCTTTTCAATGAACTTCACCCATAGTGATCATTTCTAGAAAATTATAAAAATCTTATTAGAGGTTCTGGTACACCTTTCTTAAATATCATAAAACAAAGCCAAATTTGTCTTTTATTTCTAAATTTTTAACGCTTAGTTGATTTTTTGAAGCTTGCTTGATGCACGGAGTACAAAAAGTTTTGTTTTTTAGGTAAAGCGTTTACTTACTTTGTAGTTTATTAAATTGAAATTTTTTCATGCTAACGAAATTGTAAAGCTTAGTTATTTTTACAAACTGTTGGTTTTTCCTCCTACTAAAATTTAATAACTTTTTTTTTCTAGCTAACCAACTTCAACTTGCCTCTAACTAAATGAATAAATTGTGGTTGAAATATAAATTTACAGTACAGTTGTAAAAGCTGCATTAACTTTAGTTTATTCTACTTTTGAAGTACACTAATCCAATTACGCAAATGTAAATTAACTATAAACAACTACTTTACTAAAAATTGAGGCGATTAAATCAGTAATTCAAACTAAACTCTATTTTGTACATAGTTTATAGCCTCGGAATTTCCATTTTATGTAAGTCTGCTGTTTGTATAAACAAAATATTACGAGTACATAGTCCATACGCAGATTTCTAGCACCAATTGTATAACATAAAACAGAATATTATTTATAGAGAACGAATAAAGGAGTTAAATGACACAGAATTCTGAAGTCTACTCTTGATTCCATTTCTATGTAAATACATGTTGCAATAAAAAACAGTTACACTCACGTTTTGTAAATAGCTATAGTGCTGTGCACAGTAAATGTGAACGGATATGAGTTCATGGGTTTGTAAAGAAAAAGTCAATCAAGACTTTTATTCGCAATGTCACTATCAATCTAAATGAAAAACTGCGGACAGATGTCATATACACGGATTTCAGGAAAGCGTTTGATCAAGTTGATCATGATATCAAACTGCAAAAGTTATATTGATACAAAAGTTTCTGCAGAATAGGTAGGGTAGAGTGGGACAGGTTTGGACATGGGGCACCTCCGGACATTTTAAATTTGCCGCATTCCGAAAGACGTAGAAACTTACTATTTACGGTGTTTGTAACAGTGATAAATTACAGATGCTAGACGGAGTCTCAAGTGAAAGTGTTTATGTTTTTCCTGAGATATCTTACAAAAATTAAAATTGAGCGCTAAGGTAAGTTTGGGCGTATTTATTTCTAAGGCTATACACTTTTTGATAACGTACTATGTATTATAAGTTTTAAGTGATGCATGTGAAAGAGTAGATCTTTGCGCGCTTCCTAACCTAAATTTTGTTAAACGAAAAAATTTCAAAACATCAATTAGATTGCATGCGATATATTTTGAGCGAGTAGGGCAGTTCCGGACAGTGAAACATGGGGTACTTTCGGGCAGTGTCCGGATCTGCCCCACATTTATACTTCTTAAATAATTATTGCTTCTCTCATTAAATGACAATCTGATGTTCTCAGAATGGTCAGAAAATACTTTAAAAAGAAAAATGAACCTGGCGTTTCTAAAGAAACTATAAAAAATGCCGTCTCAAATGTGCTTCAAGGTGCTATGTCACTAAGAACTGCTGCAAATACCTTTGACATTAAGAAATCAACTCTACATGATAGAGTAAAAAAAGCTAAGCAGCAGGGAGCTTTATCTGACTTTGGAAGCGAAAGCTCTAAGGAGGAATCGTATGGTTTATCAAAATATGCCGCACGGCAAGTATTTTCAAATACAGAAGAAGCAGAATTAAAAATGTGTTTCAAAAAATCATCCCAATTTTAACATAAAAAATTTCCTGTATGTAATTCAGGCTCCTAGAGTGATAGTTGAAACTGGAAAGAGGGTGGTTGGCCAATGTGTTTCTGCGGAAAGGGGTACAACGGTTACCTTTTGTGGCATAATTTCAGCTGCTAGAGGTACGATTCCTTCAATGTAACATATGTATATATCCTAGTGTACGAATGAAAGACCAGTTCTAGGATAAATAGGTTATGGTACAAAATCGGGGTGGAGGAAATATTTGTAAAATTATTGGAACACATACATAACCACACGAAAAGGTCTCCAACATGTCCAATCCTCTTATTATTAGATAACCATGAAACACATGTGTCAGTTAATGCTATTAATTACGCTCGCAATAATAGAATAGTCCTGTTATCATTTCCACCCCATTGTACGCATAAGATGCAACCCTTAGATAAGGCTGTTTACGGACCATTTAAGCAACAATGCAAAATATCCTTTAACGATTATGTATTGAGCAACCCAAGAAAGCCAATAACTATTTATAACATTTTCAAGCTAACATCTGAACCTTACACGTTTTTTAAGCACGGGATCGCGACCCATAAATCGATTGATTTTTACTGATGAAAATTCTGTTGGAGCATATGCCGCAGATCGCCTATATCCTAAAATTAAAGCTGACCTATTATCCAAGATGTCCCTCATTACTGTTATGAATAAGACTCTGGATCCAAGTCCTTGTGATACTACTATTTTCGTCTACAATGATCTCAAAATCAGTAATTGTAGATTCCGCTAGAAGAACGCCAATTAACATTATTTCGGTGCAAATCATCAAACCTGCAGATGTAAGACCATTTCCAAAAGCAGGTGCTAGGAAAACTAATAGAAAATCTGGGTTAAGTAAGTCGAGAATGTATACAAGCTCTCTTGAGAGTCCTACAGTTGAAGAATTAGAAAAAAGCAGGAAACTGAAGTTGGAAAGAATTGTCACTAAAAAGAAAATTGCAGTTGTAAAGAATAAACTTGGAAAAGCAACAACGACAATGAACCTGAATCAAAAAAGATAAAAATGTTTACCAAAAAGCGAAAAGGAGCAAAACATAGCAACATCGCTTTATCCGACTCAGAATTAGAGTTAATCGAAAATATGACTAAGAAAAACAAATTTCAAAGACCTTTCTCCAATTCGGATATTGACATGGAATCTGACTACGATGACCTAGATTCGTTCTAATCTAACCCATTTTTATCTTTTTACATACCGAACAAATCGTCTGCAATGATTATGTGTTGGTAAGATTCCCCACAAAGAAAAACGTTTTCCACTATGTAGACCAAATGATAAAATATGCCGATTATAACGAATATGAAATGAAGTTTTTAAGGGACTCAAAAAATAGATTCACTTTCCTCCAGTTGACGACATATCTATTATTTCTAGAATAACTATCGCCTCAAAATTACTAAAATCAACTTCTCTTAAATTAACTTCGCGATTAGCGGGTTTCCTTAAATTTACTGTTAATTTCCGCATTTTAGATTTTCAATAAAACCCATTTTAGAGTTTCTCTTAATTTTTTTTACGTGTCCGAACGTACCCTGTGAGCTTTCAGAACTGCCCCGCCGCGGGGCACCTCCGGACAAATGCAACATTTTTTTTATAGTTATTTACAACCAAAAGGGTTGATCATCCTTGTAAGTAACATAAGAAAGGGTTGCTTAACATTCTGAAAAACCTGTTCACCTATATTTAAATGATTTTATTTTTCAAATTCTCTTAATAGCTTTACTTGACCAAATCCGTCCGAACCTGCCCCACTCTACCCTAGTTTATCGTGTAACATGGTAATTTATACAGCAAATTTAAAGCTAACTCAGGTGTTTCACAAGGTTCTAATCTCGGACCTACAGTGTTTTTGATATTCATAATCAATTTACCAAAATAATGTAATATGTGACTCAAAGTGGATATTGCTTGAAGATGATACAAAGTTATACTTAAAAATTAAAAACTTTAAAGTTGCGCTCTATATTATTATTATTATTACTATTATTAAAGGCTACTAATATAGAATTCGACTATAAAATGAATAATGTTTTATTCGGTAAAATATAGACTGTTAAAGGCTTAGGTATACAATACGACTCTAAGATAAAATTAAGTGCGGATATTGAAAATATTAAACTTGAAGCTTTGCGCAATCTGAGTTTTATCACTAGCAAATCAAAGCAATTTTAACAAATAAAAAAATGAAAAACGTTATATACTTAGTATATATTTCAATTATGTCAGACTAAAATTGGAGTTTGCATCTACTATATGACATTCTTTAAGTATTTGACAAAAGCGACAGTTGAATAAAGTAAAGAAATGATTCTTAAGATATTTATATTGTAAAAAACATAATAGGTAAACCACATTGTACAACTACAAGGTGGGTGGATCTTGGAAAGGAGTTCGAGATATCCAGCCTCAATGCACGTAGAAGTTACAATGCGTTAATATTTGGATATACACTACTGAAAAATCTTACTAAACACTCTTGGCTTTTACTAAGTATGCTTAAGTTCAGAATTCCTCCTAGGCATCTAAGATTAATGGTGCTTTTTAACCAACCATGTACAGTAATAAATCGTCACGCAATCATGGATACTTTTATGTATCTTGTAAGTGAAGCTTTAACAGTAAGTGATCTTAATTTTGCTCTGAGTCCTCAAGCTTTCAAAATACATCTCAAGTTACGTCTTCATCTAATAAGCCCTAGCTGATCATTATTTACCAACGCAGTGTAAAGAAATGTGATATCACTAGTTTTGCTTCGGACTAATAAACTGATTAACCCTTATCCGGGCAAGGTGGATCCAATAGACCTGGCGCCCATTTTACTTTGTCACATTTTCAAAAATATTCGTCTTAGGATAATAAGTGCTTATGACTTCTAAGAAAACCTTAGGTAGAGTGTTATCAGTTAGTCAAATATTTTAATTTATATTTAGTAGATGAAAAAAATTTTTTAAGTTGATTATTACATAACCGGGCAAGGTGGGTCCATTGGACCCTCCTTACATTTTTATTAATTATAAACAATTCTCTGTAAATTACGTTTATCTTTTGTTGTTGTAAGTTTCAAATGACAATATTAGTGGTTATTACGGTGGTTTATGGTTTTATGAATATTGTAGAATGCAAAATTATGAAATCGACCGAATTGATATTTTTTAGATGTCAGTGTACTGAAATACAAAAATAAATTTAGAAAAATCACGTACAAGTTATAAAATTTATGAATTTGTACAAAACTTATAGAGAAATAAAGAATACCCAATACAAAAATATGGTTTCTGAGTTTTTGATACTTTTTTAGGTAAATTAGGTTATACGATTTTGCAGAATTATATTCAACCAGGGAAGACATTTACTTCTAGTCATCTTAAATAATAATTGTTTTTATTTCATTTAATTACCCGTGTATGCAATACTAACAAAAAGTACCACACTGGACCCACCTTGTCCGGTAACGTAACTAAAATACGTTGCCCGCATAAGGGTTAACTATTAAAATTAATTTTTCAACTTATTTAATACTAAATCTTATTTTTTGGTACTGATTGAAGATACATTAAATTATATATTTTAATAGTTTCCTTTGTAATTAATACAATAAATAAAGTTTTTTGTCAAATATTTTATTGTGGATTTTTTAAAGTCTCATTATTTATTAAGTCTAGAATGCAAAGGTTAGGCTGCATACATTAATATAGGAAGGAACGTTCATCTATCTTTTAATAACATATTACATCATTTGCAACGCACTAACTTAATAATATTTTATGTAGGTACACACAAAGTTTTTATTTGACATGCTGTGTTTAATATCATATATACGTAGTTCTTGTGCCAAGTTTCAAATTATAAAACAAGAACTTCTCATTAAATAAATATACAGATTGTCTCTGCAAAGACGGAGTAGGCACGTTTCTTTATGTAAGAGTTTCTAGTATATCCAGCTGATATTCAAATATTTTGTCCAACTTAGTAATAAGTAATAACACGTCATTAGAGTTAGACAGAGCTACCTAGTGTACAGGAATGATAACTGTAATACCTCAACTGAGAATGCAACTAGAGCAAAAGCATGCAACTTGTATGTAGATGCAACAAATTGAATTATTTTGCAGCGAATCAAATTAATAATTATTGATTCACAGAATTAATTCTTGTCAAAAAAAACTACAACTGTCATTACTCTCACACCACAGAATTATTGTACATTTTCATTATTTGGTAAAAGAGACTTTTTGGATTCTACATCAAAAACTAAAAACGACGTGTATCTTCGTTTTTTAATACCTCTTTGGGAACATCGTCAAAAAGACCGCTGAAATTTGAAGAAAGTAACAAAACGGAGTTCGTTGTGGTTATGCTTTGCATTTCCAGATGTTTTATTAATCTTATTCCATTTAGACACGCACTAAATTATTCATTTGTAAAATTTATTTTACTATTTATTTCGATATTTTTGTAGGTAATTAAAAAATATGATTCGTTTACGGATCTCGATACGTAGTATAGGTACTATTATCTCGTACACATATTGCAAAGTCTGGCGTGTTTTAGAAAACATAGAGATAAACTTTGGTGCCTACAAGTAAATTACCTTTTTATCTGCTCAGTAGCTGGTTTGTTGGGTTCTTCATCCACTAAAACCCATTTCTACCCACTCTACTTATTTAGACACAGCTGCTTAGCTTAGCTGTTACACAAACTTTTGCGTATTGTGGTCAAGAGTGTTTTATCATTAGAACGTGTTTACTGTACCAAAAAATAGATTTTCAAGCTACGAAACAAGAAAAGTTAGGTTTCTATCCGGAGAAAATTTATATAAAGCTGATTTTTTGCATGCTGATAGTATTAGACCAGTGCAACAAGATACTAAAATACTCGGATTTACAATCGCGAACGAGTGGTCCGATTTGGGCGAAAGATATTTCAAAAGACTAGGAATATATTGAAGTTAATGCTGTGTTAGTCAATTTTGATATAGAAAGCACTGTAGAATGGTTTAAGATGTTCGAAACGCATCAATAAGAATGTTAGGTTTCTACTCGGAAAAGAATTACTTAAAGGTAGATGATTTTCTGCATACTGAAATCCACAATATTAATATAATCAAAAAGCGATTTGAAAAAGCTATTTCGCAAAAGATATAATGTAGCTCAACATACTTAGTTAATAAACAACTAATTACATAACGAGTTATGGTAGAAATAAACTTAAAGTAGTAAATGAAAAAACAATTAATTTTCAAGTAACTTAATATTCTTAGACTAATCTTGCTAACTTTGGAGCTAACACAGTGCTTTTTCCATATCAAATTTGACTAATAAAGGTATTAATTTTTATATCCCTGGTCTATTGGAACATTCTTCGTCTAAATTAGACTACTGGTTCACCTACCACAACAGTTTTAGGATGAAAGCTGCATTTTCGAGAGCGGTTTGCTGTCGACAACATCCTAAAATTCAGTACGCACACGATTGTAAACCCGAGGATCTTAGTTGTGTTGGTACTCAAGTCAGATACTATCAATATATAAAAAAACAACTTTTAATAAGTTTTCTTCGAGTTTCTGTAAAACCTTTCCTAACTTTGTCGGGCTATGTCTGACTGCATTATATGCCGGCACTACTCTCCTCTAAACTTTATTTATCTATTTATAGTTATTACGCAGACAGGCATAAGACTAATTACCTCTTATAGGGTAGTTATTCTGCCATCCTGTAGGATATAAAGTTCTTTTTTTATTAAGAAGTTAAAACTCTTTTACGTTGAATCTTGCTAAATCCAATAAACCTATGCAGTGAAACATTCTAATGCCAGAGGTGTTGAAGATGCATGTTATCTCGTATGAAGATAGCTTGTGTAGGATGTTCTGAACCTCCGTCTCAAATTTGGGTTCGCACTATAGGGAGCAACGTCCCCAAAATTTTGCTAAAAAAACTGTTAGATAACCTCTTAACCGTTTGTTTTGCAATAACGAAATAATGTGTATACCACTATCATCTATTACAGCTTACAGTATGTAGAGAAAGTTATGTCATTAGTGTAGTGGGCCCGCCATTGTCACTACTGCAGTGGAATCTTTTGAAATCATCATTGCTCTAAAGCATCATAGTGCAAATACAAACTTTGGCTTCAGTACATAAATGACCACTTTGTCGTCTGGCTCCTTGGACAACACACGTTGCGTTAATTCCTAAATTATCCAGACAATCAGTGTCCAGATTCTAAGCTTGCATTGAAAACTAACAATAATTGTTTCTTATCCTTTCTCGATTCTAGTCACTCTCTTACGTGGTGGCAACCTTGGGCATGCAGTATACCGTAAGCCCATATGCACCAACAGATATCTACTTATCCTATCCTATCCTTATCATCATTCGGTTGAAAAGTGATTTGTGGTTAACTCACTTGTGCAGTGAACAATTTGTTTTTCACAAACCACAACATTCAAAACTAGTTAGAACCTGTCCCAAAAGAGATTTCTCAGAAAACAACCGCACTTATGACTTTACTGCTTAATACCAAGCTCTGCGATGCTAGCACCTCATACTGCGAAATTATCAAAAACAATTATGCCATCTGAAAGGTCATAAAATGGTCAGAAAAGGTCAATTTGTCCTATCAATTGACCAATTATCAGCATTTCATTTTTGATTGAATGTGGTCGTTTATTTTCTATTTTAATCGAGATGAGGTGCTAACATTTTTTAATGACTTTGAAAAACTTCAATAATTAATAAAAATTTCTCTATCGCTGACCAATTATAAGGACAAATTGACCTTTTATGACCATTTTGTGACTTTTCAGATTGCATAACTGTTTTTGATAAATTCGCAATATGAGGTGCTAGCATCATGGAGCTTTAATATCATATTTTAACAAGGAAAAGAAAATACTAGGAAAGCATGAAATCAAAATTTCGAAACGTCCAAGTTTCATTATTGTTATGCAAAGAGGTGGACAGCATATAGTGCTCTTGTTGTTCAGTATGCATTGGAGAAGCTTTTCGTTTGAATAACACGCGCCTTACTGAAGCAGAGCGTCAACACGAGACAGCATATAAGATATTGTTAGAAGATGTGTCAATTACTAACATTAAAAATTGATAACCATCCTAATAGCATCAGTTACCAAGCAGGGTATTTACTTTCCACCATTTGAAAGTTAGTTTGCGTCACGACACCCACCACTATTGCAGCCGACCAGCCCTCCCACATTGCTATAAACTTTTGCTTCTCCACTCCCGTCAGAAGAATTTTGCCTCTAACGTGATTTACACTTTGAGTTTCTTTAGTCTTCTAAGTAAGTTGCTTAAGAAAGTAAGTAAAGCGTTCAGTATAATTTTTATTTTGACAATGATACGGTCTAATATCGCAAATCATTTTGTTGTTCACTTAGTAAATTTTCAAATTGTAAATCCAGCTTTTGAATAAGGTAAACGCACCTAATTACGTCCGGCTCCAGCAGTCCACCTACGAATCAATTATTATTTTACAAATAAATTATCGCATCATAAATAATAGCGATTTTTAGCTCTGTGTTATCTACCATCCTTCGTTCTAAGTATTATGTTACATTCATTCCGGTAAATAAAAGTTAATGATAATTATTAGCATTGATTTACTGCCCGTACATGATTATGTTTACTACGACTGTCATTGAGTGCGTTTTTATTAACGAGAAACGGTTGCATTCTAGGTAAGATTTGCGCATTTTTGTGAACATCTTTGTAACAATTTTTGTTTGGTAAATTAAAGCAATGGTCCTTCTTAATATTTAATCCAAAAAATCCTGAATTTTAATTAAACAAATGTCAAAAATAAGGTAGGCAGAGTACCGGTATCTACAGATTCGTCTAGTCACCGGCTCGTCGCGATCCACCGTCGTGCAGTAGGTATTCCACAATACTGAGATTTTATATTATTGTTGCTCGACTTTTTAATTTAATTTTGTTGATTAGCACCCACATTTATGAATCTTTCCATCATTTATTTGATGATTATTATTCTCTTCAAAAAAAATCTAATTTTAGAAAGTCAACATGTCCAAACAACCAACTTAAGTAAAAAATTACTTTTTAAAGAGTAACATGTAGAAAGTAAATTAAATTAAATTCATTTGATTATTAATTATTTACTTATTTTGTATTGGCATGTATTTTTCTTAATACATTCTTTTCGTTTCAATAAATCGTTTATGAGCAAATGCAAGAAAGGCATAAAATTGTTAAATTATTTTATGCTTATGGTGAGGTACGAAGATATCGCTAAAACAGATTTAATTTGCGAAAGATGTGATTCGATTGAAGCTTCCATTTAAGAAATAATCGTTTATACGATGTTTATAGCTTTGTTTCTTTAAAGGGCGGTTACTAGGACCTTGACGGCGGATTTTTAGTAAATAGCGGCGGATTACGGGGCCAAAGTGTCGGTTTTAATGAATTATTTTTTATCTAATATAAAACTAAACTTTTAATGACTTTTGACGATTGAGTATGTATATCATTTAAATATGCATAACCATACAGAAAGTTTTATTGATAAATATTATTTCGTTTTAAATTTATATGAATTTGAACTTCAAATATTCTTTAGATGGCAGAGGGTTGATGCTTTTATCCTATGTCTTCTCAGAATAGTTTTATGTGTAATATTAAATAAAATTCTTTAGAACAGAAACTAGTAAATACTTTTATATTTCGCAACTTTCTATAACCTATATCTATATCATAGCACGTAGATTTATTATCAGATGAGCATACAGTATAAGAAGTTAACTAATTCCAACCCTCAATCAAATTACTGTAATTATATAGACATATATGATTGAAGATATGATACACAAAATGCTCTTACCTTATTTAAGATTTTGTCAATATCTGCCAACTAACATTTTGATTGAATGAACAAATTTTATTTGTTATCATCTGTTGTTTTTAATTAATTTTTCTAGACACGTATATCTGCTGCGTACTTGATGTTCAAATTAGTGCTGTCTAGAGTTGAAATTACCTAAACGCGCTGTTCTAAAATACACTCATACCCCTTTCTTTGATAGAAATTCGTTATGCATTTGCCGCTAACAGCTCACTCTTTTCTAAAGCGCCGTCGTTTATAAACAAAAAATGGAAAGCAAGTGAAATTACCTTGTATTGAAACAAACATAACTATTAGTCAAATTCTCAGAAATAACGTAAATTGCCCACGCAAAGCCATTGTTTTCGGCTATTTTTCTTTTTCTACGGCATACATACGAGGGCGGTTCAGTAAGTACCCGTGTTTGACGACAGAAGGCGTTCCTGAGGGAAGTTGGTGTTATCATCGTGTGCTGCCATCTATCAAACGACGGTATAACAAATTGCAGACTGATTCATAGGTTAGTTTGGATTTGACAGCCATTTGAGTAAGACGTGTTTCGTGATTTTAGCTAAGATGGAAAAAGAGCAGTATCGTTCGGTAATTCGCTTTCTGTTTTTCGATGGGAAAAAATGCGAGGAGATAAAAGCAAAGTTGGATGCTGTTTATGGGGACACTTCGCCATCTATGACCACAGTTAGATATTGGTTCAACGAATTTAAACGTGGGCGAACATCCGTTTTTTGATGAGGAGCGACCAGGACGCCCGGCAGACGTGGTTACCGAGGAAATCATTCAAAAAGTCCACGACATGATTCTCGCTGATCGACGAACGAAAGTGCGTGAAGTAGCAGAGGCCGTAGGTGTGTCGACCGGAACGGCAATTAATATTTTACATGATAAGTTGGCGATGAAAAAATTGTCGGCGCGATGGGTGCCGCGATTGCTAACGGTGGACAACAAGCGGATGCGGCTGTTAACTTCGAAGCAGTGTTTGGAGCAATTTAAGCGAAATCCGAAGGAGTTTTTGCGTCGAGTTGTCACCGTTGATGAAACCTGGATTCATCATTACACACCAGAAACTAAGCAACAATTAAAACAATGGATTTCTCCCGGTGAATCTGCTCCAAAGAAGGCGAAGATGGTTACATCGGCCGGAAAGGTCATGGCGACGATTTTTTGGGATGCGAACGGCGAATATTTACTCACCATCTTACTGATGGCAGTTGTAATTTTGGTTTTCAACTATGTGCCTGTAAAATGATATTCATTGTGTGTTATGTATATGTTACGTGATTCTCAAACAGTAAAAAGAATTCGAATGCAAATACTGTTAGTATTGGACTGTAATTCGTACTAATTGTATTAGATTATACCTATTCGTGGATTTGAAAGACATTTATAATAGATTGGCGTATAAAACTAACCTGTACATTGGGAATGAATTAATTTTGTAAATTGCGCGGGTTTTTAATATTATTATAGACAAAAACATAAAAACAAAAGGTGTTAATTACGTTTGTGCAATTATCTTTAATTGTATAAAAACTAATTAGCGGTTTTATATTTTTATTCAGAAGATGAGCAATTTTAAATTCAATTATAGATTTCAGACATTTAGAAATAATGTAAAATAAAGTAGCTACAGTCGAAGAAAGATCCTGGACCTATCTGGGTAATTTTATCATATTCTGTCTGAAAATTTGCTGATGTTAAGGAAACAGCCTTAATTGGAATTCTGCAGATTAGTCATGTGATAAATATTCACTAATATCGCCCATTATACAACGTATTATGCAACGCAAGGTAATAAATGATAATTAGCATGCCAGATTTACAAAGCGGCGCTGCTTATTCAGCCCAAATTCGAAACTCAGTATTATATCACATTCGATGATACAATACTGAGTTTTAACGAAAAAGTATATATTATTACTTGTTATATTTCTTTTTCTTAATTTTAATTAAACAAATCTTCTTGTTTTATACAAATTATAATGAACTGAAACTTCTAGATTATTCTTCGAAACTGATTTTCGGTGCCACTATCAAAAATTTTTCGCTTTTACCCAATATCATATAAAATATTCTCTTTGTACATGGAAACAACCTCAACTGAAATAAATCCCTTTTGCTATTAAATTAAAACAAAATTCTGTTTAAAAAAGATCATTAAAAAATTCTAGCTTCAAACAAAAGACATTCATTTTAAAGTGGATTATGAGAAGAAAAAAAGAGGTTTACCTGAAATATCGACGAAATAGGGTTTCTCATTAATTTTGGATTTGTTGCTAAATACTTGGGTGTACAGTTCAGGCTAATACACCGTTATTTGCTCTCTGGATTCTGTGATCCAAACGCCCTTTCAAAATGCATTATAATTACACTGCGACCAACCAATCTGTTTTCATTAATGACGAAAAGTATAAAGCGTAAGTGACATAAAATGCAAGCTTTTAGTGGCCATTATAAAAGGGGTGCGTTGGAGTACTGAAATTTTAGGTTAATTACTCTTTTTTGTGTTCTGACAATTAAATGCCATGATAATAAGTAGGTTAATTGGGGGTTACAAATAATTTACCAAACGAAAAATATCTTGCTGTAAATACGTAAAGTTATAAAAGAAATTCACTGTAACCAACTAATGCTTAGCTTTCTTGCTAACATAATGTTCATGAAATTTAAAAAATAAAGTAAATGCGATATATTTAGCTTAATTTAAGCTTCATTGACGAGATTAAAATTGTGCTTTTTTGAAATACAGTTCAAATACGAATTTTTGTTATATTTTAGTTACTTGGAAATTAACTGAAAATGTGACAGTAAGTTTTGCTTGGTCTAAATTGCAACGACGACGCATTTAATTTTTTTTATGTAGAATGAGAAAGGTATAACCATAGCACTCTTTTCAAAGGTTTTACGTAATATGTACAAGCTCAATGAGGCTAAGAAATCTAACAGTCTAATTAAAAAACTAGGAAGCATCAGTTACTTGTAACGCCACAACTCAAAAAATGCGAAACATGTGACAAAGATTGATTCATCTAAGACAACGCCAAAACAATTAATGCAATGAGAATGTAGACAGTTCGCTTTTAAATTTTGTCACAACTCAGAATTTCACGAATATACTGCTGTAATTCAAAATATAGTGCCATGCCCATAATTCAAAGAAAAATACCTTAGAAAGAAACATGGAATCTAGCCATAAATCGTTTTCTGGTTAAATTAGTTTTTTAATAAAGAGACAGTAGTTCGTTTAAATATGTCACTCTCATAATTCAAAATGTAGCTGTATTATTTCTACAGTGCAAAGAAAATGTTTTTATTGCCCGCTACATTTGTAGTTACGGCGTTCTAAGGTTAAATTTACTGCTTTAGTTAGTGCTATGTTTTGAGATGCGGCTCTATTTTTCTATTTTAGTAGTAATATTATTGACATTAGCTCATGAATGACTGCTAATATCAATAATGTCTACAAGATCTCAAAAGCTGGTTGAGTTAGCTTTACAAAGTGAGCTCTAACAAATTAGACAAAGTAGACAAGCCCAAAAAGGTGGGAGAGTTAATTTAAGGTTATGTTTTCTGTTTTTATTCAATTTTGAAAATTTTAAACGGTCATTGGAGTGTTTGTTTGTGTGCTCGAGAAAGGTTTGATTTGATCAACTTTTTCATGCACCCAGTCGTAAGGCAGTGCGTTAGAGCAGAGCAGGAAATCTAACCTAAAAAATCTGCCTGCGCATGTAAAAGAAGGTTTAAATGGTTTAATTAATTTATATTAATTTAAAAAAACTCCCTCCTTGAGCAATAATAATGGTAATATTGACTTGATTATGTTTTTTCCGTTTTGTCATGTTTACATTCTGTTTTTAACAATGTTAAGTTAGGTATTTTTGTGGTTACGATCTGTTTGAGTTGCCGATGTCACTCTAACCGTTGGGCCGTTAGAGCAAATAGTGTTCAAATAACCCATAAGGTTTACAGCAACTCTACAGTTAAAGTAACTATTTATTTGTTAATTCCCGCAATAGAAAATACATTACAAAGAAACAGTTGCAACATCAATTAAGCAACCAATGACTGCCACAGACTAGTAGTTAATTACTTAAGGGGGTCCCTTCCAAAAAATGAAAAAATCAAGTCTTTTTATTTCCTTTTCTATTCTAGACTCAATTCCGTACAAAACCATCAAATCCGCATGCTTTTGCGTTAACTAGAAATCCGAAAACTCTACCCAAAATGTCAGGGTAGATCGACTCAGGTGAGCTGCGAGGAATTTCCAATTTTCAAGGGAACCCTTTTTTTGTACACTTTGATTTAAAAATTTATTATAAGTTCATAAATTATAAATATTAATATTAAAGCTTCTTCAGACTCTTTAAAGTCTTTCTCTAGACTCTTTTTTGCTCTTGACTGGTTTTGCTTTTCCATTATGGAAACTTCAAGTAAATCTTTTTCACTTTTTTTTAGGGTATCTACTTTTACTAGCGCACTGACGCAAAATTTCCCAGGTTCAATTCCTAAGTTTTAAAGCACCTGGCAACGCGCAATATTTCTTATGTTGAAACACAAAGGGCATCATAAGCACCAAACATTAAGATGCTTGTTTCAACAAATATGTTTTTAGAATATCTTACCTATAGTGTAGCTCTCATTAGAGTTCAGGATTTACCCATACCGACATTTTTCTAAAAGAGATGGATGGAAAAGGTCTCTAAATGTTGACTTTATAACTTCTATCATTTCTTTGGGTAATGATTAGTGTGCACATACATTTTTCTTTCTTGGCTTACTTTTAAAAATTTGCACCATTCTATACTGCATAGATTATGGACTGGCTGTTCGTCTGTTGAACCAAGATGAAAGGACTCGGCCCGCACAGCTTTTTTCCTGTTGGTTAGGTCCCCAACGTTTCTTCTGATAGCCAACCCGTGATATTTTTGGATATCATTAATCGCTGGATCAGTGAGACAGCCTCTACCACCTATAGGTTTTCTGTCTTGAAGTCTTAAAGGTATATGTCTTATGCATTCTAACTTTGATACTACAAGTTCATCACTGTAGGGATCCTCTTCTACCACTTTCAGAAACCTCTTGGAATTTCCATCTCCTAGGTAGTGAGAATACCTCACATTGTAGATGGTTTAGGTTCGCTGAAAAGTTCTTTTTACTCCAGATATCTACGTTCTACATGGCATCACTAGTACCAGCGAAGTTGGTAATACAGGTTTCTTCATGTACATTTTAAAACTTCTGTGAGCAACGACAATGTTTAGAAAGAATTTTCAGGTCGACCACTTTTCCTGTGTTCATACTTATTGCAGACACCACATTATTCAGTATGGTCTCTTTTCTGCCACGTACCATCTAGGGAGACGGACAGATCCTGGGTAATCTCATTTACTTCACAAGCTTCCACAACGGCAGCTTTCATAATTTCTTTGCAAACAGTTTCAGTTACTGAGCCTGTCACTTTCTGGTATAAGAAATGTCTAATTGGTGGTGGAGGCAAATTCAATATGCCACATTAAACTTTGACCACGGCAAAATCTTTGCGAATGCACCTGAGTGCATATGTACAACAGACATTCATATTCTCTAGTTTGACTAGTTTACCTTTGACTTCGTAAGTTACCTTTTTCGTGTTCTTCACTTCTCCACTAGCACAACATTTTTCACAGTCAACCTTGATTGTTGACGTTAAAGCGTTTTGGCCCACAACACTTGGTTTCATTTCACCAGCACAATTTTTGCGAACAACCGTAGATTGCAACGTATTGCTGACTTCCTCAACGTCATACTGCTGGTTGCTTTTAGAGGCAGCAAATTTATCATTACTAGGAAATTTTATAGAGGAAGCAGAAGGAAAAATCGTCTGCCTAGACGAAGTAGTACCGTTAGGCTCAGGAATTGTGGGCTGCCCGGTCAAGGCCAATTTCCAAAAAACAGAAACATGCGTTCCACAAAAAAGCTTGTTCTTTTTTGGCTCTTGAACGCCTTTGGCTTCGTCATATTTTTCACTTTATAGAAATTAACAATTAATTAAACAAACACTTTACAAATTATAAATACAATGAGTATTTATAAAAAGTAATAGCAGAAGACACAAAACTTGAAGCAGACAGTACACCAAAACTACAAAACAAAAAAAAAGTAAGCAAGTTTGCCAATCAGTGTGGCCGCTACCTTTCTGTCAAGAATTTGCTTAAATTTGCAAAAAAAAAACATTGACGTAAGTAAAATACTTGTATTAGTAGAAGACTCTAATACTAATAATGAGAAAGTCAAAACTGAGGAGCATTGTCACTGCAGCAGTCTGCCTGAAAAAGATTTCGTATTGGAATTTTCAACAGTATAATCTATATCGCCCTTCTTTATATCCTTATCATTTTTGAGATCTTTTGGAAGTTTCTATCTATTGTTTCTGACTGTTCCTCAAGCTAGTCTTCTTTCAGTTTTCTTTAGCTTTTTCACCAGATTCTCTGAGATAAAATAGTTGTCAAAATATATCTTCTGGTTTTGTCTCCAAGAGTTCTTAGTAAATAACAAAACAACTAGTTTTTCAAGTTTATAAGATTTAATTTTTTTTAGCTACTTCGTCTTTCTCTTGATATAAATCGAATTTTTTTATGTTACCGCTTTGATCAGCTACACAGCATAACTTATAACTCCTTTTTGTGGGTTTCATAGGATTGTACTGTTTTATGGACGACTTTCCTTTGAATAAATAAAGTAATGCTTCCATCTACTGAAAGGCCTTGACTACCATTATATAACATGTTGGATTGAATATTTTAAATATTTTATCTTTATTAAGAGAAGAGACTATTAAATTATCATTTACATGAATATAAAACAATATTTGTTGGAACCTGTTGCTAGTCAGATACTTTTTTTACTAAATCATAGCCCAAGTCTTCAGTCGAATTTCAATAAATTTTGGTAGCTAGGCAACTAATGATATTTCATAAAGAAAGTTATGCCTGTAAAATAGTACAATTAAATTAGGGGTTTTCCCAGAAAAGCTCACAAAAGTTTTGATACTTTGTAGGGTCGTTGGAGGAGATCCCCCGATGTATGAAACATAATTATCCCTCTCATTTTTGGTGAGCTCGCGTAGTTAGAGGGCAAAATCTGTCAGTTTTCTAACTTTTTTTCTGTTTTTTGTAAATATCTCGGAAAATATTAATCTTAGCAAAAAATACATTCCACTCAAAACTAAACTACACAAGATTTCCTACAAACTTGATTCCATTCATTTTTTTCTAGCGATTATTGTTTTGGAGATAATTCAGTTTGAAGTTAAGGTGTTTTAGGAATTAGTGCAGGAGACTGTCCTCGTACACTTGCTACTCTTTGAAGCTGTGACCATGAAACCTAACTCTGAGTAATATTGTATTATCTAGGTATTCAAGGTTTTGAATAAGGTTTGAATCTTCGAGGAGGGAGATACTTTTGGGTACTTTATAAATTTGACTGTATTTCTTGTTTCCTTTTTTCAGATACAACAAATTAGAATGTTACTATATCGTTTCATCGAAAAAAATCATTTAGTTTAATGTTTTTATCTAGTAACATCTCACATGTTTTCCATACCTTTCCAAAAAATCGCTATAAACTAAAAAGGGACCATTATTGAACTGCCCAAAAGTATGCCCCGCCCTTCAAAAATTCAAAACTTATTCAAAATTTTGAGTACCCAGATAATTCAATATTATTCAGAACCAAGTTCCATGGTCACAGCTTTAAAGGGTAGCAAGTGTACACGAAAAGTCTCTTGCACCAATTCCTAAAACACCTCTATTTCAAACTCAATTATTTCGAAAACAATCATCGCTAGAAAAATGTGAATGGAATTAAGTATGTAGGAAATCTTGTCTAGTTTAGTTTTGTAGAGGATCTATTTTCCGCTTAGATCGATATTCTCCGAGATATTTACAAAAAACAAAAAAAAAGTTAGAAAACTAACAGATTTTGCCTTCTAACTACGCGAGCTCACCAAAAATGTAAGAGGGATCATTATGTTTCATACATCAGGGGACTTCTTCCAACAACCTTACAACGTATCAAAACTTTTGTAAACTTTTCCGGTCTACCCTCTTTTTTGTCCTAATTTGAGTGTATTAAAAACAAAAAGTTTGTATTCTTTGAGATTTAGGGTTTTGTTGAGTTCCGTAGAGGTAGCTCTGCTACGCGATATCGTAATGAAATAATCAGTGTGTGACATTGCAAAAAATATTCTTCTACAGGGCCTTCGGACGAAGAATACCCGTAAATTGTCAGAGCTGCATCTTTTGTTTTCCATTTTTATCTATTTCGTCTTTCTTTTTTTGCTTCTTTAATTTGTACATTTCAGTGGTATCTTTGTCTGTATCTGGCTTAGCTCCATCTGCTCCACCTGATACTTGGTTAGCACTATGTTGTTTATTTTTGATAAAGTATTTGCATATTACTACTGACAGGTGCATATGATGGCTCACCTTGCAAAATTTCAGAATTATTATTTACAATTAATTAAGCTGTAAACCACATACTTTATCTGTGCTCTTTTTTTCGTTTGTCTAAAAATTAGTATTCAAACGAGAAGACTCCAGTTAATTATCGCTTTTTCAGCAGCCGCTAAAAGTTCTTTATCATTTGAAGATTGCCTATTTCTCCAAGAAAAATTAGCCATATTTTGGTTAAATCCAATCCATTGATGAAGTGGAACCAGCCACAAGTAAAGTGTAACTGCTTTCATGCAGAAGGCGGCAGCAAAGCCCTAGGCCAATAAGAACTCTATTTACTTTTAGATCATGGATGCCTCGTTTCATGATAGTTCGCCTCAACAGAATTGCCCCGGTTCTGTTGGGGGTCATCCACTAGTGTTCCGACTAATAGAGGCTGTGCTAGGAGGGATAGGAAAAACGAGCTGCCTATCTGGTTCAGGCGAAATCTCGGCACGTACATCAACCTCAGGTTAGGAGGATAGCGCCTTCACCACTGCATGCCACGCTCAGCATTAAGGGCACAAGACAAACTAGGAGCATTCACCAAAAAAAGAGTCAAAAGTACAAACGTAATTATCAGAGATGTGTGGATGGAATTTGAACCATCTCAGGAAATGTCTGGTTTTGTGCAAGAAGCTGTCAATAGTAACACGCCAGCAAAACTCAACATTTTCATGGTCACAAGCAGCAGCCCTGAAAAAGAAGTTAGAACATATTTATGACCAAATAAAAAGGAACTTGAAGCAGTCAGGACGTAGCAGACAGAAAGTTCTAACTTCCGTCGCGGTGACAGTTTGAGCATATTTGGTGTTGTATATCTCCTAGTCGACTTGCTGCAACGAGTCAATTGTAGCAGTGGAAGACAGTACAAAGGATAAGAGTTATTTTGGTTAAATAGTACTCTGCGCCTAAAGTGTCCAGGCTAGTCCAAACTTGACCCTTCTGATTAACAAAATTTCCATTTTCTCTGAAGTTATACGGTGTAATTCAATGAAAATCAGTATTTAACCTCATCAGATATTGAGATAAATGCTTAGACAATAAAACTGTTGAAATCACCAGAGAAGACCCGAAAACACCGAAATTCGGTTTTTCGGTTATTTTGGTTCTACAGACATTATTTAAACTTTTTTACATCTGCATTTATTGAAACTTACCTTAGAATCACCCATTCTATCATCCAAGATCAAAAAATACTCATGGCCGAAATTTCACCCAAATTGGACATAGTGGGGGGGCGGGCGAATTGAATGAATAAATTCGTTCATGCTTGCGCGGGGTCAATGTCCTCCAGGCGATTTAGGGAAATTGGGTTGTGGTACTGTCGGTTGGTACAGTGTCGGGGAGTACTAAGAACGTAGCCGCAATATTATGGTGTCCTGGCAGTCGGTGTGCTTGTGAAGTGTCAAATTCGTCGATTTTCGAATTTTTTTTATAAAATTTCTAAGTGTTTGGCGTCGGAGAGGTATTTCGCAGGTATGTATTGATTCTCTCATTGGATATACATGCATTGGTAAGGTTCAATTTTTACTGTAGAACTTAAATCCTAGGGGTAGCTATATCGAACTGTTACCAAGCACTTTTATACTGCAACTCATTTATATTTTTCTACGATTTCGGATTAATACTATTAGCAATTTTATAGAAATCGAGTCCACAATCTTAAAATAACACTGAACAAGGGAGATTTAACGATGCACCCTTTACAGCGTTAAATCCGCCATGTGACAATTATTACTTTGTTACTATAACATTAGACATGAGCCACCTACATCAAATGTGGGTGGGGTGGTCTGAAAAGTTACCGACCTCAACGTGAAGATGGCAGCACTCGTAAATAAAAGCTACTAAATTTCGTTGTTCATCTGTTGACAGTTACTCACCAAAGTTTCAGCCATTTTGGACGCGCAGTTTTTATGTAACAGTCGTTTGAGTGAGTTGATGTGAGTTTTTTTGTGAAAATGGATAAAATCGAGTATCGAGCTGTCATTAAATATTTGTTTTTGAAAGGCAATACCCTTCGCAAATAAAAGATGAGTTGGATTCTGTGTATGGGAACTCTGCACCATCATTTACCACAGTGAAATTTTGGGCTGCTGAATTTAAACGTGGCCGTAAGAGCTTGAGAGACGATGAACGTTCGGGACGTCCAAAAACTGCAACTACCGACAAAAACATCGCCAAAGTTCACCAAATGGTGCTAGACGACCGCCGAATTAAAGTGAGAGAGATAGCAGAGGTTATGAACATGTCAAAAGAACGTGTTTGTCACATATTAAATCAACATTTAAGCATGAGAAAACTGTCCGCGCGTTGGATGCCGCGTTTGCTCACGTTAGACCAAAAACGTGTTCGAATGAATATTTCCAACGCTCTTTTGGTGCAGTTTAGGCGAAATAAATCCGAGTTTTGGCGCCGATTAATTACTGTAGATAAAACTTGGATACACCATTATACGCCCGAAACAAAAATACAGTCCAAACAGTGGACTGCAAAGGGGGAACCGGCTCCAAAAAAAGCAAAAACTGCTTTTTCGTCTGGGAAAGTGATGGCGACTGTTTTTTGGGATAGTCATGGAATTATTTGAATCGATTATCTTCAAAAAGGAAAAACCATTACAGGAGCATACTATGCATCATTGCTTGACAAGCTAAAGGCAGAACTTGCGAAAAAACGGCCACATTTGCAGAAAAAGAAAATCCTGTTTTACCAAGACAACGCACCGTCTCACACCTCAGCGGTTGCCATGGCGAAAATCCACGAATTACGGTTTGAACTGCTTGACCATCCGCCTTACTCACCAGATCTAGCCCCAAGCGACTTCTTTTTGTTCCCTCATCTAAAAATTGCCCTCGGAGGACAAAGATTTTCATCAAATGAAGAGGCAATCACCTTCGTGAACAATTATTTTGCAGAGAAAAATGCCGAGTACTATTTGGACGGGTTACCGAGATGGGAGCATCGCTGGGAGAAGTGTGTAGAGTTACAAGGAGACTATGTTGAAAAATGAAAAAAAATTTTTAGAAAAAATGTCTTGTATCCTTGTTAGGTCGGAAACTTTTCAGACCACCCTCGTATGTCGGTGGTACAAAAAGGTGTACTCTAAAGCCCCGTCAAGATTCAAGTGCACTACAGATTTCAGTATTTAATACAAGTGTGGATAAACCTGCTGGGTGCAGAAGTCCCGTCGGGACGAAAAGGATTTTAAACAACACGTTTAGAATACTATTAAAAAATTAGCAACAATGACAATAGTAAACAATGGAGCACTACCTCATTAAGTTTGTCATCTTAAGGTACTTTTTTTTCAAACAGATGAACTGAAAGACGAGTTTTCTCTGGTTGGCCAGTTTAACCTCATTGTATTTTTCTCTTCGGGATTATTTAAAAAGTAAATTTAATTAAATTTAAAAATTCAAACATCCAAGAAGATTGTGGACGTGGACGCAAAGCCTTGTGAATGGACGCGAATAATTCTAAGTTACCACAAGAAACAAAACCTGGGGTATATGAGATGCAGCTAGACAGGGAAGAAAAACATCTTTTGGCCTTGATCTACATACAAGTGGGATATACAAAATACTGACCTGTGCTATTTTTATAGTTTCTGAGAGCCAGGTGAAATTAAGAATGTAATTCCCAATTTTTATAAAAGAATTTTAAATCATGTAAAATTATAAGATAGGTATGTTCTTTCCTTCATGTCTTATTTATTTTACTATGTTTTGTTACATGTTGGAAGGTGGTTAATATTTTATTATTATTATTGTTATTATTTCTCTCTTTAATATTCTTTACTAATTCCTTTTAAATTTTCTTTCTATACCAACATGTTTATTTTTTTAAATTTTTTCTTTAATCTAATATTACAATCATTTTAATTAGATAGGAAATTTTTCAAACCTTAAAATAAATGTTTCAAAGAAAAAAAGCGAATAAGTTGTAATAAGTAATAATTATTAATTTTGATGTATGATTAGGATATTCCTAATGTCAATTTAATTAATACCCACAGATATAAAAACTACACGCATTGTGATGAATACTCTACTATTGTAAAGTTAACTAAGCATCTATATTGAATAATAAAAATATTATGTGCTACCTTTGAAACTGCATCATTCGTAGAGATGGTGATAGTCAGCACTATTATTAAACAATAACTAACCATTTTCATATTGCTAATAAGTAGCAATACTGTATATAGAAATTATCCAAAAACCTGTTTCTGATAAATTGTTTAGAATACTGAATTATGACAATTTTACATTTAAATACTAAATGCCACTTAGTATAATATTTACGACCTTCATTGTTTAAAGTCAAATGCACGCACGAGATGTATTCTTTATTCTTTCAATCATCATTAATCATCAAAAATGTACGAGAAGGATGAACAAACAAAGATAAAAAAACATTACCTAGTAAAAAATTCAAGGTGTATTGCTTAGAGCAGCCAAATATTTAGTGACAAAAAAGTAAAAATTCCCGGTATCATCTTCCTTTCTACGTAAAACTATGACTACTGTAAATGTTTTAGTATAAAATTTATTATTAAAAAACTTCAAGTGCGTGACTTTGAAAACTTGATCAAGTTTTCTTAATCCAATGTATCACAAACACAGTTATTTTACTTATAAAGATAACAGATTCGGTTGAAATATTAAAATCGTGTCTTAAATTCTCTTTTTTTCCTTTTAGAAAAACTTTTATTAGTATGTAACGATCCCCAGCTTTTGCCTTTGTGAAATACGCTTATTGAAAGAACAAAAGAAATTACCCATTGTGAGTTGCAAATCCGGAAACTTTGTCCATCATGACAGGTTTAATAAAAAACTGGTTTAGAAATGTAAATTTCTAAATATTTAATTATTGTGTAATTAGAAAAATTCTTACGCAATAAACTTATTTTGAACAACATTGAATAAATCATGAGAATCAACCAGAAGGTCACAACGTATTTTCTTATGTTTATTGATATCTAAAATCCCAGATGTAAAAGCTGAACACTTGGCTTATTCCGAAAATTAATAGTTAGTTTCTAAAAGTTTAAACGTTTGTATAAGCAGAACAAGCTTTGGTCGGATTTACTCGAGCAAAATACTAAAAAGTATGAAACGAAAAAACTGGGTTAATCTCTGTAGCTTTGAGAGACTCGGTTATAAAGGAAGTTGGTATTTTAGGACCTGCTTAACTTACACCTTCACATCCTTGTAAAACGTATGTCACTGACACTTATTAAGTACTTATTTCAGGATTAACTCCTGCAGTTGTTAACATTTTACATTGGCTACTGTAAAATTTAGTTAGAAATCTCTCGAAACTTTGAGTACGTAGTGTAAACCATTTGGGTTTCAAAGCTCAAACTGTTATCTCCTCCTATTTGGTTTTTAGACCCTTTAAGCTTCTACATCTTCTATGAAATATGTTTTTGTCCGTTTTAGCTTCTACTAGTTCTCTTCAATACGGTCACATAATATTGCTACAGATTTTGATAATAAAATGAAGACTTAACATTCAATTGCGGTTACATGATCGACAGGAGATATGGTTCTTATAAAGTATTTATATTAATACTTCGCTAATATTCCTTACTCGTACCAAATAAATCACAGGATAGAATCTTTTTCTTTAACAGTGAATTACGCATTTGAATAGAGACAATGTGCTAGTGACGTGATGAACACCAGTTAAAGTGTTGATGTCATGAAAATGTTTCAAGTTCTCAAAACTGTTTTACTGTTTATACTTGACAAAATAGAAAATCTGAAAGAATGATACTTCTTTTCTATGAAACTTGTTGTTTTAAACAGTTGCCGGTGGTGTCAGTTACAAATCTACAAACAAAGATAGAAGATGTTTTCCACAATGCTCTTTAGGGAAGACAGATTTTCAACATTTGCAAAAACGATTATCACTGTTTTTTCTGGACATTAAGTTTAAGGTTGAATCAAGAATTCAAGTTTGAATTCTACTGTTCTTTGCACCTACCAACTTCGCAACACCGCTGTCAAGGATCCATGTGTCTTGAAAATCAAACCCTTCCTCTAAAAGACTTTTTTTGCATAGGACGTTGTCCTTCTGTACAACACTATGTGTCATAAGCAAACATCTAGATGAATCTTAGCATATAGCAAGAGAAATAATTTTGTAAGTGCAGCCTAAAATGTCTACGCAGAATTTATCTATCATATTTAGCAGACCCTTCAGTTTGCCACTCATACACAGCCACTCTTTATGGAAAAAGTGATGACGAATAGGTGACTGATTAAATAATGAGAACGCCATAGACTCAGGCAAACTTTTACAAAATCGGACCGTTTTGGACGTAATAACCTTTTATTCAAACGGCTTCAAAATAACAGAGGAAGTAGTATGTAGGGTTTATGAGGTGCACACCCGAGCAGGTAGATAATGTGTAAGTCTGGATTGGTACCTAACAGTATTCCTAATAGATTATAAACTAGGAAGAAACTACACGCATTGAAAAATATTCATAATCATAGAGAGCAGGTCCGTTTTAGCGACTAGCTTGATTTTGACGGTACTAACAGAAACTTATACGGATGTCTGGGCAGAATTTCTAAAACTTAAGGAAATTAGATTACAATTAGCCTTGAGAAAACTGCAAGGGCATAACTCACACAGGATCCTGAAATGGTTTGCGGAATCTCGTATAAAACAGCAAGGTACTAGATTAAGATAGTCCTACACAACAACATTACATTTTCTTTAAAGTCTTCGTAGAAAACTCCTCTAGCAGTGAGATTAAGGTTTGATTTAAGCAGAGAAGACATGAGAATACTAACAGGATCTACTACAGAGAACTGTAAGCTGAACAAGCATCTCCATACTATGAAGATTGTTTCAGAACTCGCATATGGGGGTTTTAGGCAGAGAAAGGAAACATCCGTTCAGCTAACGTTCCAGTGAAAAATATCTAAAATGCCTAAAATCATATTCTTAGACTGAAATAGACGACACAGGAGTGAATAAGATTGACAGGCTCAAACCAGATTCAGGGCTTTATCAGATCAAAATAGAATTTCTTGAGTAGTGGGAATAGATTATGGCTAATAAATTAAGTGGCTGCATCAAAAAGAAACATTGAAGCCACCTAAGAAGATTATAATAACCTACACTTGGTCATTGTGATCATGGACGTTTGAGCAAGCTGCTGAAATAGACCCGGTAGATGGTGTCGTTTGTGTATTACAAGAATAGAATGCTAGAGCACTGGAAAAAATGCAGAAAAAAATAGTATTAAAAAATTAGATAACTAGCTTTTTGGCTTCCAAAGACTTCTTTTCTTTTGTCAATCAAAAACATAATAAAAACCGATAACTCTGCAAGGAGAAAAGTCAGTCTAGTTTTCAGAAGTTTGAGAATCATCGTGACATTTGATAATGACCTACAAATCTTGGAGAGGTGCATCTAGAGCAGAAACCAAATATAAAAATGTTTATAGGAGATTTCTTGTTCTATTGAGTGAATGATATTTGGCAATAGATTTAAAGTATCGTCAAGGATTACAGCAGGGAGTGAAAACTGAAGACTATGGTAGATGTTGAAGTTAACCCTTCAAAAAACACTGCGAGTAACATAAGAATCGTCGAGAGTCTGCTGGACTTTGTTCAAGATTGAATGATTTACGAGTTTATTCAATATGTAGAAGAAATATTTTCTTATCCGACAAAGATATGCAGTTTTTTCCAGAATTTAATGTTTTTGCAAACATGCAGGCTGGAATGTTTTTTTCTGCAACTGAAGGTACAACAAGCAATAAAATTCCTCTCATTTTGTTTTAACCAAATAATTTCAAGATCACCGCTTCTTTCTGGAATGTTGACCTAGATCGCATCCTTCAGAAAATAGTTACTTGATGAATCAAGATGGTTTGAGGAATGCTAATAGAAAAAGATCTTAAGAATAATAGTTTTCTTTGTGGACATGAATTTTTTTATCGAATGTTCTAGTTTTGGGTAGTGAGTCAAAAGTTTGCTAGAAGTCAGCTGTGCAATGGATAGTAGAATCTCTCATTACAAGAGCATTTTTCCAAAAAAAAGTCACATGTACTAGAAATTTTAAAAAAAGTACGTAAATAAATAAAATATATAGAAGACACGGCTAAATGCATTGTTAAGCAAGTGAACTGTGACAGCAAAGAGGTAAAAGTTGTGAAGTTTTAGAGGTAGATGAAAACCTGAATATAAAAAATTTGGTAACGTGATACGGGCGAGTTTCTGTAAAAGAAATTATAGTAATGTCAAATGACACTTTCTGACTTACATTTTCCCGCGTGTTATTTTCAAAAGTAGAATGTATAAGTAGTATAGATGATAAAATGTGAAGTTGACTAAATCACTGGAATATAAACTCTGATTTCTAGACAAAAAGGTCAGTTTTAATCTAACGTACTGTTGTTGCCTCCCTGTGAAGGAACAAGCCGAATTTGTTGATAGCCATTCTTGAAATGGTGACCTCCGTACTATCCAACTATAAGTGATCAGCGTCAAAACTCACAATTCTTTAATCAGTTACAAACTTTGACTACTACTATGCCATTGTTAGCAAAAAGATGAAATCTCTTATCAAGTAAGTTACATTACAGTTCATTCATCTTCCAAAGGCCTTCGAACATGCTGCACTACGAAGGTTAGTTTCTTTTGGTATTTTCAGGGAAATCACTTTGTAGAATAAAGATCGCACAATAAAAATAGTTTTCCCTGAAACAATCTGATTTTTGAATATTTTAATTCTTGCCCTAGTTCCTTGATGTTTCAATTTCCTTCTTCCATTTCTCTCGCTTTCATCGCCTCATCGATCTCGTCTCTCCACAATTGTCTTTTTCTTCTATGAACCTGATGATGTCTTTTTCTAACAGATCTTTCTTTTATCTCTTCGTTTCTCTTTCTTTCCATTCGACTGACTCTGCAGCATCTGCGAAGGCATTTTATCTCTGTTGCTATTATTCTGTTTTTATTTTCTTTTGTTTACAACCCAGTTTTCTGCTCTAATGTCGTAATGCTTCGTATTAGTGTTTTATATATATGGATTTTCATTTTCATATTTATGTGCCTGTTCCAGAAGACGGAATTTAATTTGCTTATTGTCGTTCGCGTTTGCCCCAATCTCTGTCATATTTCTTCTTCCATCGTTGCATCTTTCGTTAAGATACATCCCAGATATTTACACTTTTTCTCATCCTGTACTGCCATGACGTCCCACGGCCCGAGCCCGCGCCTCCACACTCCTCAATCGTCCGCATCACCCAGTACGCCGACAACACTGCGCTATGGGCTAGAGGCCCACACGCCTCCGTTGCATTCCGTCATCTGGCTCGAGCTCTCGCTTGGCTTGAGGATTGGCTCCGCCTCTGGAGGATCAGACCTAACCCTAACAAAACTCAGGCCATCCTATTCCGCCACCCGTTTAAAACCAAAAGCAGCAAACTCCAAGAAGGGGACGTCCATCTGGACCTGTGGGGCTCTTGCCTCCAGCTCTCCCCTTCGATTCTATATCTAGGCTGCACTTTCACCTACACTTTCCACTGGGATGCGGAATTGAACAGGTGTCTCGGCACTGTTCAACGCCGCTCCTCCATCCTGTCCGTGCTCCGCGGAAATTTCCGGGGCTGCCACCCACGTACCCTGATCCACACGTATAAAACGTTTATCCGCCCGGTCATCGACTACCGTCACCCATGTTTCTGCGGTCTGAAGCCCCACCAGTTGCAACGTCTTTGCCAAAAAGAAAGACGGGTCTGCCGGGGGATGCTCGGTCAGGATCGCTTCTACCCTTCTGAGGCGGTCTGTGACCGGGCGAGCATTGCCCCCATCGACGCCCGCCTTGATGCCCTCCTAGGTCGATACGTTCATCGGGCCATTGACCTCATCCACCAGACACCTCTCGACATCCTCTCTACACCAGCCGGCTTCCAACCCCGCCGCACCACTTATAAATTCAAGTTCCCTCTCGCCAAGTACCTCGGCAACGCCAACTTTCTAACCCCCGACCTGGAGGATGTACTCGATAACTTCCCTATCGCCCTACGATGATACCCCAAACACCTCCACACCTCCTCTACAACTCGCCCCGCTTTTCTAACTGAACACCTGTCTCTGCTCTCTCCTTCTGTTTCAGTTCTCCAGAGGATTCCACCTGTTCTCGCTGAGGTTTTCCGTGGTTCCCTCAGCGGTGAAGGCAAATGCCGGAACAGCTTCAGCACCAGTCCACGGCACTCTAAACACAACCAGACACTCACACACATCACCACTAATCATACACATACTCGCACACCCCTCATCACACCATTCCAACACCGTTCTGGAAAGAATCGTTCCGCAGTTTCACCTAGCACTGCTGCTGTGCGGCGGCTTGCTGGGTGTCCTTGGGCACCACCGCTCCTCACTCACATGGGCCACCTTCGCCGAGGGCAGCCCAACAACATCAACCCCGCGGATTGGCGCGGGGTCTGCTTGGTACCGGCCGTACGTTTATTCACCAGTTCAGCGAACGCACTTCTACCTAACTATTTTCAAACCAGGCTTAAGAGAGGTTAATTCCTCTAAGGAACCGGCCGCCTACGGCGGCATTTATTACATTGATTACTACTACTACACTTTTCCTTTCTCACAATGGTTTCGCCGTCTCCGATTTCTAAGTCTTCCACCTCACTCTCTGCTATTGACAGGTACTCTGTCTTCTTGAAATTGATTTCTAGTCCTGCAATGGTGTATGCCTCGTTCAATTTCCGAACCATATAAATCAGATCTTCGGGGTCTTTGGCAACCACTACTTGGTCATCTGCAAAACTTAGCGAATATAGGTGGTCACTTCGTGCAGGTACGCCCGTGCCCTCGCACTTTTTTTCACATTTTCAAGGTGTATAATTTAAATATGGTCGGTGATGTAGGGCAGCCTTGTAAGAGTCCCTTCGTCGTTTTTATGTTTCCGATTATTCTCTTCCCCATTTTAATCGATATTTCATTTTGGTCGTACATGTTTTTTATGGCTTGCATAAGATTTCGTTTTATTTCCATATCTTGTATTGCTTTCCATATTCCCACTCTTGGTACCAAATCATAGGCTTTTTTTAGGTCAATGAACGCTAAGTGTATATCCTTGTTTCTCGCTCTCTTCTTTTTCAGCAACTATTCCACTGTGTATATATGATCAATACAGAATTTCCCCGCCGTAAAACCCGCTTGATCTTTACCTACTTTTCCTTCTATTGCTTCCTCTAACTTATTTTTTAGTACCCTACTATATATACTTTCCATGGTCGATAATACACTTATCCCTCTGTAGTTTTGGACTTTCTTCCTGTCGCCTCTTTTTAATTTAGAGGTCAAAAACGCATGGGTCCACTCGTTGGGTAGTTTTTCCCCATTTATTGTTTCTTGCAACATATTTCTTATCATACAATGTAATTTCTCCCATCCATGTTTTAATAGTTCGGGGGATATTCCTCCAGGTCCCGGTGCCTTTTTATTTTTTGTGTATTTTATGGCTTTTTTAATTTCCGTTTCCGTTATTTTGATTTCGTTCTGTTGGGGGATTAATTGCTTATGTTTCACATTTTCTCGTTTTATAAAATCCGGTCTGTTTTCGATAAGTAATTCTTTATAGTAATTTTCTCATTCTTTATGCTTTATAGTCGACATGTTTATTGTTTGTTTTGAATTTTGTCTTTGCGATTTCAATAGCTTCCACGACTCCGAGCTTTTGGTTCCCCCAGGTATCGTTCTATATTCGAGCATGCTTGTTGCCATTTGTCATTTTTTCTCTTTTGTTATTAGTCTTTTGGCTTTTCTGTTTTTCTTTTTGTAGTTTTCGTAGTCTCTTTCGTTTTTGGTGCCAAGCCATTTTTTTGTATAATTCTTTTTTCTCGTAAAGTAGTTCTTTCGTAGTACTGCTTATTTCGTGTCGTTTGTCTTTATTCGGTGTTTCGCCTTTTTTTCCTAGGGCTTCCAATGCCGCCTGTTTTATACTCTCCTTTATATGTTTGTAGGTTTTTTGTATGTCTTCGTATCTGTATTTAATCAATTTCTGATCTAATCGTTGTTTATATAGCTGAGTTATGGACTCTTCTTCTTGTAACAGTTGTGTTTTGAATTGGTTTTCTTTGGTTGATGTCATATGTTTTTCTTCCGTTTCTTGTGTTCTCATCATTTTCTAATCAAATTCTATAATTGCTATTAGTAGCCTATGGTTGGTTCAACACTCTGCTTCTTTTTTTACGCGTACATCTTTAATCTTCATGTTCGTGTTATTCCGTACTATTATGTAGTCAAAAATCGTTCTGAGTTTTCTCTGTATCCATGTAAATTAGTGAATCTTTTTATGTTTATAAAAGTCATTTGTTATCTTACAATTGTTTAATTCACAAATCTCTATCAGTCTTTTTTCTATTATCGTTCGTTGTTCTTTCTCCAAATCTTCCGACTACTGTATCGTTAATTTTTCTTCGAGTTCTCGCATTTAAATCTCCCGCTATAATTATTTCGTATTTTTGGTCTAGATTTTCTATTTGTTTTTGTAGAATTCCGCCGAATTTATCTTTGTCTAATGTAGGGGTGTCGTCAGTCGGTGTATATACTCCGATCATTACAATTTGTCGTCCATAAATGTTTAAATATGTTTTCAAAATTCTCTTGTTGATAAGTTTCCACTCTTTGATATGTTTTTTCTATTTAGTTTTGATCAGTACTCCTACCCCCGCTTTGGCCCTATTTTCTTTTCTCACTCCGCTCCAGCAGTCGACCATATTGTTTATGTTTTCTGTTCCGTTTTCTTTTTTCTTGGTTTCGGTGGTTACTAATATATCTATGTCATTCTCTATAAATTTTTTGACGACTTCTGTTTCTTTTCCTCTCCATCCTTGTACATTCCATGTTCTGCAGCGGAATCGTCTTTCTTTCGTCGATTTCGTTTTTGGTTGAGCATTTTTAAGATCGGGTTCTTGGAACCGCTTGCAGAATTGTCCCTTACCCC
>VTPC01000022.1:0-15643 GCA_011009095.1 Ignelater luminosus
ACTCGTCTTGCCACTTGCTGAGGTCGACAAGTTTTGTACAAATTCGTGTTGCTACCTCGTTCACTTGTCCTTCGTAATCAATGTTCATGATGTTGCAAATTGCTATAAGATCAGCTGCACTTAAATGTACTCTAACATAATCTAGTTTTTTAACGAATTGGTCCGAATCTACAGCAAACAGAAATCCACCGAATTCTCGCCTGCTTTGTTGACCGCCATCATTTTCAAAAATAAGCTTGTGAAAAGCCTTAATGGATTTTACCGAAGCACTTCGTATATTGTCACTTAAGAAATCGCCAAGCATTGCCATGATGATCAATGATATACAGGACTTACACTTTTTAAGTTCACTCGGAACGTTCAGTAATTTTCACCAGGTTTTTTTAGGCTAGACTTCATAAAAACAACTTTTCGCACAATTCTTGGCTTAACTTTTGGTACAACCCCACACTTGATATTGTAGGCCTTGCTGGTTTAATTCAAAAAATATATATTGTAATAGTTTTTATTCTTTATTTCACAAAAAATACATAATGGTTTTTCCACATAAACATAATAACCGTAACCAACCCTTATCCCTTACACTTAAAAATAAGGGCGCCAAATTCAAATTCAAAAATTAACCCCTACAGGTGCAACAATAATAAAAATATCAAATCAAATATAACCTAGAAATCTCCTTATGACGGAAAAGAGAAAAGCATTCCGACCAATAGGAAATATTTAGAACAGTTGATACAACGCGCCGATTGTGAAAAGGCAACTATCACAGATAATGATGAAAATAGACAAAGAATACGATTGTAAATGCAACTAAAAGTCAAACATACAGATATTTCTGCTTTAAACTAAAACTGACCGCCTGTCCGAGTAAACTTTGAAACAGCAAAATGATTTATCAGTAATTTAGTTATTGTAATATTATAAACAATTTAATATGTATGCAAATTATTTAAAAGCATTGCAATAGAACTCTGGTACATTGGTTTCGATAAGACTATTTATTTAGAAACCAATAGCAAAAACTGTTAAGTTGCTTTAGGAATATATCATATAATTATTTAAAAAAGAAATCAAAGAAAATACCTGTTGCTCTTACTATTTAGTTTGTCAACATTAATATCTTCATAGTGCCAAAACAAAAAACCGGAAAAACATCAGCAAAACGGAAATGATATACATCTGACAGGAAACAGGCCAACCTTTTGTTTAGGAGTTTACCTTGATATATATAGCTAAGACAAAAAATGTTTAAAAATATTACAATATACTCATCTAAAAAGTTGACGCTATTAACACGTATAAGTTTATACAAATATGGAAATTTTAATAAAAAAGTTCTTCCCTCAGAATATATATAACAGCAGTTCTAAGGCAAGGTTGGAGTATTCTGGAGTTTCTCATTGCATTCAAAAGTTATCAACATGAAAAAAGTGAGTATTCTTTTTATTCAGAATTCTGTTTTTTACAAGTGTCGTTAAATACTTTTTGCACGACCAAGGCAAAAGTTTACAGCTCTGTGTCAATGGCGAAAGTTGACAATTTGACGTATCGCTAGCATAATGAATTCTTGATACGCACTTAGGGCTCTAGTCATCTTTATTTTTTATGTCACATATTAAATAGCAAAAGCTATATTTATATTTTGTCTAAAATGCAGTTGTGTGCAAAGTGTTGCTTTTAAACTGCTTCAGAATTTTTTCATTTTACACTCTTGTTATATAAACAACTATAATTACGACTTCTTACAGTTTGTCGCATAATAAAATGAATTTTTACATAAATTAATCGTATTATGTCTTCTTTTACTTTCAAACCATTAATGAATAATTTAAAATACGCGACTCACCTAAAAATAATAAATAGTAATAATAATTATGATTTTTATGAACATTTGCAGCTCATTGCTTTGGTACCTCTTCTCGCTGTCGTTTTGGCTCGTCCTCGACATAGCAATCCGGATGCAGATGCTACTATTTTGAGATATGAAAATAATATTGAGGCTGATGGTTACAATTTCGCTTTTGAAACTAGTAATGGTATCTCAAGAGAAGAAACTGCAATACTTAACAATCTTGGTACTGATGATGAAACCATAGAAGTTCGAGGTACCTACTCATACGTTGATGAAAACGGAAAGAAGGTCACTGTTACATTTGTTGCCGATGAATATGGTTACAGACCTCAAACATTCATCGTAAAAAAATAGTTCTATAAATATGATAAATAAAATATGAAATTCTTCCACAATGTATTTTTATAAAAATGTAAATAAGGAATATGTATAATTAAAGTTATTTCCTATATTTTTTTGTTTTTGTTTGAATTAATTGGATTTGTATTAATTATAAAATCTTCATCTTCATCTTTCACCTACAATTATCAAAAGAATTTTGTTGTGTATATTTCAATGTTTATACCTATGAAAAGATTGAAATACTAGAAACTTTGTGCCAAATACTGAGAGATGTATCGATGAAACTAAAATTAATAAACTAGATAAAGAATTTCTAAATTATACTTTAATTCGATCCAATCTAATTTGTAATGTAAATGTTTGTATAATCAATAGCGATCGTCGTCGCGTCGGGTTTCCTTCGTATACTACTATTCAAATCTTTTAATGCAGTACTCTTGTTTATGTATACTTTTTATGACTGAATGGGGACAAATTATTTTTCTCTTTATTTTCGTACTCGGGAAACTATTAAATATGTTTACATTATTAAAATTAAAAGCAATATTTTTAATTTCCTGTTTTTTCCATTAAGATCATCTTTACCAATATAAAGTATGATTATACCAATTTAAAAATTAATTAATTTATAATAATTTAGGATGCAATAAAATGCATTCACTTTATTAGAGAAGTTCTATTTATAGAAATATTTAATTTTAATCAACATTGCTATTCATAATATTCATCAGACCACTCCGTAATTTTTGTCTTCTTTTATCCGAATACCACATTAGCCACTCATCACTCTGTTTTAAATAACAAAACATCGCTAACAAGAAACATAAAAGTAAAAAGAAAAAATCTTTTAGCGATCGGAAGAAAAAGAAGCTTTTGACACCCACCTATATAAAAGTATTAATTTCGACAATGATTAAGTCATATATCCTTTACATGTTTTGCATATTAACCGTGAGAACTTTACATAAAACTTAAATCATCATATCAAATTCTTAATAGCTTGTTACAACTATGTACGTTAAAGTTAACATTAAAAAAACTAATAATTTATTTAAATGTAGTTTATCTGACAAATTGCTTTAACACTGAAAAGGTTTTTCCAGTATTTCTGCACTAATCAATTTATTATCGACCAAAAGAATAATCAACACTGTCACAGTTTTTATAGCGACCGAAATAGACGTCTTGGAATTATCATATTTCTAAAGACTACGTCGACCATAACAATAGCATACTTATATTATCCCGTCTTGTAAAAAACTTTGTGTAAAACTTCTCTAATTTCACTTTTAGTTTGTGGTGGTTATATCTAAGAAAAGTAGTCAAAAAATATTTCCATTAACCCTTTAATAAATTGTTTTACTAAATTAGGGTACATTCATTCTTGATTATAATCAATAGCAGAGTTTATATATTCACTGCTAGCAAAGGTACCACATCTGATATATGAATGTTGTATTCACAAATATTTTTTATTTGATGTTGATTAATGATGATGGTCTTGAATTGAGAAAGACTGTATTCCAACATAAAAAAGTTTTTGTTTCGCCAGATCAGGCATATCTCCATTCTTTGTTTCCAAAAATTATGTTTCCAAATCAATTTTATAATTGTAAGCATCAGAAAACAATGTCAAGTCTGTTATGACATTATTTGTCAAGCATTTCGAAGATGCTTTATGTCAAGTCATTGTGTACTCTCATAAGTCATAATCATCAACTTATTTAACCGTCAACCCTAAGCAATACTACCTCCAACATACGTCTTGTTTTTGCTAGAAAAGCAGGACCGTAATTCGTACAAAATAGTTGTACATAACAATGAATGCTTGTAGATGACACCACTAAATTTTCCGGAAGCACCACGTCCACAATGAGATTACCCTAATTGACTTAACTTGTTAGAAACGTTGATGTCTAGTTCCAAATAAATCGTTCACTATAGGCCTTGGTTGACTCAAATAATTGGGATTGGTAGAACAAACTAGGTGTTACTGAAGACAGAGAAGTGGAAAAAAAAGTGTACCACGTGGTGGCGTCTACTACCATGCTACCACCAAGACCATAAGAAAGCCAACATTTCAATCTACCGAGCACCACATCGGTTAACCACTTCCTACTAGCAGAAAAAAATAAAACGCCAATAGTCACAAAACTATGATGATATTCGTATATTAATAAGTTCGCATACTAACATTCCGGTCGAAAAAACTCAGGAGTTCTACTTCGCCAAAATGACAAGAATTAAACATTAAACAGCGGCAGATAATGTTTATTAGTAATAATCCTCTTAGTATAGACTGATCAAGAGTGCTGGACAAAGTGAGGAAGAATAAAAACAAGAAAAGGGGTTCAAATAAATTGTACACCTTCTCCTATTTGAACGGAATGTTTCTTGCTGTTTTAGTGAATGTCTTAAACATACATCTACAGTCTTGATGACAACCTGGTAATGGATCCACGTCATTCCAATTTTTTTCCACAATTTTGTCATCGACGTTGAGAAAAGTATTAGACATCTACAAATATAAATGTCAAGGATACTTGGTGGTTGAAACATCAACGCTGTTGTTTATTCTAAATGTGTAGTCAAAATAAGGTTTCTAGACACCTGAGATACAGAATCTTTGATTTTTGGGATGTGCTGAGGGGTGCTAGGGAATGATAGTGTAAAAAGTTCACGAGGTCGGGAACGCGTAGGCGCAGAGCAAAATATGTCCCTTTTTTGGTTTTTTGCTCATATCCCAAGAAACAGCTGGTCCTAGCAAAAACGTAACTGTATACAAGTTGTAGCTGGCTAGATTTTCTACAAAATTCATTCTATAATTTCTTTTCTATCTGTGATAGTATTCGAAACATCCAAATTTGAAAATCGCAGTTTTTCCAAAAATAAAATTTTCCATCACGATTTTCGACGAACTTTGTTTTATAACTTGGAAAGCGTTGTATTAAAGTAGAGTGCTCCCAGATGAAATTGTAGAGCCTGGGAGGTCTGAGAGAGGTTCATGTTCGTCTTCAGCAGAAGACAATACTAAATCTTTGTCACTTTCTTCAGTTTCTTCGTATGAAGAAACTTTGTAGATCCTGTACATTTCCCTCTTCATTGTCCATCAATGGGACAGCATCTAAACACTGGCCATTGAAGTTGTGGTAAGTGATAGAACCATTCGTCCCTGCTTTTCTACAACTGCATTTGCTACCTCCACAACCCCTGGCGGATTTGCAGACAATCATGTTTATTACCTCATCAGAGGCTTTTAGATCCGTTGTCTGCATTAGGTCTAGGTCTATTGAACCATTTGTGCCACGTGTCTGCTCCCACCCCCAGAGCTCTGACAATAGGGAGTTTCTCATCCAGTACTGCACCTGTAAACTCTGTAGCTGTGCTACTTAGCTGCCCCCCTCGTTAATGAAAGAATAGACATGTCCGGCTTGACATTCGACACTTACTTGATGAACGACAAGTATACTTTTGTTTAAGCACTGTACCATGTCAGGAAATATTTTTTCTCAGCTTCTTCAACATCAGATTTAGAAGAAGAGGCTCTACAAAACACAGCAGTTGCTTTTTGAATTTCTGTATTCTTTTTGTGTCGTCTAAAAAAAGTGGATTGACCTTTTCGGAATGCGGCTGATGTCGTATCACATCCCGTAAAGGCACGCGGAAAGAAAATGTCCTAGAGGTCGAGTACTTGTAGATCCTTTGTTGAGAATGAGGTTGCCTTTCTTTTCTAATGGCCAGGCTCGAAGAAGACAATTTTGTATTCCTTGGTGTTAAGGGAATTAAGAGCATTACGAGGTCAACATCCTCACCTATCAATGACTGTGGAAATTCTTATTATCATATGGAGCCTGTCGAGTTGAAATTTCATTATTTTGTAGCTTCGATGACAGTAGCTCAATGAGTTTAAACTTGTTTAGCTTATTGAAGAGGAATTGGTCCTGCTTAACCATGATCACAATGTCTTGATTGAATTAAATTTGCGCTTGTAGTGGAGTAGCCATCAAACACAACTATACAATTCTTCTTTTGATAGCGTTTCATTATGTAGGTGACATTGCTTCACAGGTTGTCAAAACAGTGAATCCTCTTGACCAAACCACTCTGTGCAGTAGGCAATTTCCATCAATAGCAATGTCAGAATTGGATGTGTTAACTCCTTCAGTGGGCCAAAACATGCTGTAAACCACTGACTTACTTATGTACCTACAGAGGTGCATATACCATGTATGCATTTTAACGAGGACTTATTGTTCTACAACTTCATCAGGAAATTGTGAGAAAAGTGCGATTTTCAAATTTAGATACCTTGAAAACTATCACAGATAGGAGAAACATTATAAAATAAATCTTGTAAGATATTTAGTCAGCTACAATTGTAGAGTGTTACGTTTTAGCTTGGTCCAGCCTTTTTCGAGATATGATTGAAAAAATAAAAAAGAGACACATTTTGCTCTTTGAAGACAATCATCCCCTAGCACCCGTCAACACATCCCAAAGGTTAAAAATTCTGTGTCTCAGATGTCGTCTATAGAAGCCTGTTTTGAACGTTTGTTGACTGGAGTAGATAATATTTAGTATTTTTTATTCTGCACCTCAGCATTTTTACATATGGTATATACCGGATCTAGAAAGGTATAATAAGATTCTCAGAACAAGCAGATCTCGTGTCTATTCTAGAAAAGATGTACTGCTGTAGAGTAATTTCTTTGATTAGTCCGGTAGAATAATTAAGAAAGGGTTAGAGAGAGGCTAACATTCGGTTCTAAAACAAAGTTTCTTTTGGTGAAAGTGTAGGAGCTTTTCCTAATTTTTTTTATAGTAATAGTCACCCTTAGTCTACCTTAACCGTTATGAGCAATTAAGAGCTCAAGATCTCATCCTATCTATTCCCTCATTTGTAACAAGCTGGCTTTTAATTCTTGCCAAATTTACTGTAGTACTTGCGTAAAAACTTTCGACAATTTCTATCAATCCATTTAGTACTCCATTTACTTTAAGTATCTCCATACATGAAGTCTTTGCAGAATATCCAAGGTCTTCTCTAGTTTGATTTTGCAAATGTACAATTTTCATTTGCTTTTCAATGTCTTTTGCACATTTGTTGCAAACCGAAGATCCAATCTTCTATATCCTCTTTGCATAACGTTTTTGTAGGAACATTCGGTTCTTCTTCATACTTTCTTCTGATCTCCTTCTCTTGTAATTTACATTTTTTTATCTTATTAAACTTTTTATTTAGAATATTTGTATTTTCTAATATTACGTTGCTCCTTTCAGTATAACTTAACCTTTAATCTTAGCTTTCGGGTTTTTGATGCCGTTTTTGGGACATTCATGTTTGTAAGGAGTAACAATAATTAGGGCAATGGATAGGACTTTTGCAGCTATATCGAATGAGGCCCAGAAAAACGGGGGATCATGACCCCTAAAACATATGCCTATATAAGATTTTAGCAAAAGATGACAACGACTTAACGCAATAAGGAAAGTACAGATCAAGATATTCGTGCCAAGGGAAGTTATTTGAGAAGGATTTAAAGATGACCATTGAAGTTTAAGGCAACCTTGCAGTGATAACTTTGGAATTGGAAAATTTAAGAGTTCTGGTTGCAGTTATATTAAATAAGAAAGTTAGCAGAAGCAAAACCAAACTTTGAAGAGGAACCAAGTCATTAGGCAAGGAAAGATAGGTGAATAGTTGCAAATTAAAGAACGATGAGAATTATAAGAAAAGTTACAAGCTTTATTGAGGAGAATCAGAACATTGCAGAATGTTTTAAGAAAGGTTAGTAGATACGGCAGTGTTAAGACAAGTAAATAAGGAGACTGGATGGAAATTCTGAAAAAGTTGATTATAAAAGCAAAACAATTTAGAAATGCCCAAGGTGGAAAAGAAAAATGAAACTAATTGTAAACCAATATGAAGAAGCCTTTTGGATCAAGCTCATGGTCTAGAGTACTGAAAAATCTGACATATCAAATCAAACAGAAATTAATAAATGGCAATATTAGTAATTCAAACTTTACTTCTACAACATTCCATTGTTATGGTCTGCATATTTTTAGTACTACACCCCTGGGTAACTTGATGTAAGCAAACCTATCTGCAACTACTTGAAAATGATTAGAGAGGTTTAGTAATAGGATTTAAAAAGGTACTTATTATTATTTAATGCTTATAGCATACGAGCGGTATTTAAGTGGATTCTAAAAGAGCAAACTGCTTTAGAATTATATCAACAATTTATTATTGTTGAATTTCACATTTTATTAATTCATCTGCAAAATATTTTTTAAATCATTCCAAAAGGAACTGTGATGAATCGTTTCTTATTAGATTCTCATTTTAAAGCAAATAACAAACTAAATGTAGTAAGTGAGAATGTCATTTAATAAAGTGATTATCATAATGCATCAGGTTTTATCTGAATCGTTTTCCAATATTCTTAGAAATGTTAACTTGTTTCTATAACATTTGCACATTTTGATTTCACACATTCAACTACATCCTGAACAACTAGAAAGCTTCTAGAACAACATTTAAATTCTTTTTTGAAAATTAAAGTTAAAATTGTTGCTACTTTATATTTCAAAAATTACTCACTTGATTCATGAGAATTGAATTATATAAAATACGTCTCACCGTTACTATTCAGTTTGTTAACATCAATGTCTTCACATTGTTAAAAAAACAACAACTGATGAAGACATACGATAAAAAACACCAGAAAAACGGACTTAATATACAATAGACTGGAAATGTACCAACGTTTAGCTTACGAATTTACCTTGATATAACTTACTAAGACATAAAATATTTTTAAACATTACAATGTACTCATCTAAAAAGTTATATTACGCTCCAGGGCAATAGTTTGCTCGCAGCCAATTACAGAATTGTTTTACAAAAAATGCAAATCAATTATGATGAGCTGGATGATGACGACAACACTTTTAAGTTTATACAGGAATGGGGGTTTTCATAAAAAAAAGCCCTCCCTCTCAGGGTATATATAAAAGCTGTTTTAACGTCAACTTGCAGTATTCTTGTGTTTTACATTGAATTCAACAATCATCAACATGAAGACGGTGAGTGTTCTTTTTATTATTCCTCCTATTACGTGAATTACCGCATTCTGTGATTTTTACTACTGACATTAAATAATTTATGAGTCGTTACATCTTACAGTGTGTCGTGCAATTAAATGACTTTTTATAGAAATTAATCATATTCTGATGGATTAAGTGATACTGTGACTATTCTATTATTTTCAAACCGTTAATTACTGATTTAAAATTAATATCTTTATAATCATTGATACGTGACTGACCTGAAAAAAGGTAAATAATAGTAATTACGATTTCTTGTTAAAATTTACAGCTCATTGTTTTGGTACCTCTTCTCGCTATCGCTTTGGCTCGTCCTCAACATGGCAATCCAGATGCGGATGCTACTATTTTGAGATATGACAACGAGAATATAGGTATTGATGGTTACAATTTCGCTTTTGAAACTAGTAATGGTATCTCAAGAGAAGAAAATGCCAAACTTAACAATATTGGTACTGATAATGAAGCCATAGAAATTCACGGTACCTACTCATACACTGATGCAAACGGAAAGAAAGTCACCGTCACATTCGTTGCCGATGAAAATGGATTCAGACCTCAAACATCCCTCTCAAGAAAATAATTCTGTAAATATGATAAATGTGAAATTCTACCCACAATGTATTTATAAAAATGTACAGATGAAATATGTGTAAATATAAAATTATCTTCTGAATCTGTTTTTGTTTATATTGATTGGATTTGTATTAATAGATAATTATAAAAATTTAGAAAATGGAATCTTAAACAATTATTTAATATAATAATCAAAAGAATCTCATTGTGTATATTTCAACACGTAAGTGTTTGTTGCTGTAATTAACGTAAAAAGCCAATTCATCAGCTAAAAGTGTTTAACCTTTGATATCTAAGTAAGTACAGGCAAGTATTAAAAATAAAATCTGTGACGATTAATCTTGTACATCCTCTTACGGTAAAAAAGGTTGAGAGGATTTTAATATTTCAAGTTCATTACTAATCGTGCCGACCATGAAACGTTTTACTTTGAAAGCATTAACAGTTAACTGTGTTTTCAAACTTTTAACTTTCAAAACTATTTTTTAACATGCAGATGCAACTTGTACCATTTGTATCTTTTGTCTGATTATTATTGATTTGTTTTTCGGCTGTCATAATAAATTTAAAATTGAAAATAATTTGCGAGACACGAATGTTGTTTTTAAAAAGGTAAATATCGTTTTGCTGTATACATAGCTTTTACATAAAAAAGACATTAAGTTGTTTTACGTAATAATAACAAACACAAAGAGGTGTTGTAATACGTAAACCAGCAAGTAAAACGTGGATATAAAATTAAGATTTAAAAAAAACTATAAAAGTGAAGAAGTATGCAATATCAAAAATACATAAATTATTTACATGCTGTTATGTTAATTGCTAAATCTAGACTGTCTAAAATTGAAGCCTAAAAGTAAATTAAATATATTAGCTGACCAAAAAATTTCGTGCACAACTTCTCAAACTCGTGTGTCTGTAAAATATCTATTACCAACCGAAGAGGACACAACAGAATATTCTATTGATAATTATAGCACAATCTTGGAAATGAAGCCTTTGCTTTAGTAGCATTTATGTGTGACATGCAATGTAAATTTTAACCTTTACTCTTTAGACAATTATTAAAGTTGCTGAAAATAAATAAATTCTTTCTTTTATAAAGTTACATTGTCTTGTCATGTCGTTTTCAACATACCTCCATATGGAAAGATGGATTGGAAAAACCTCAAGGCTTATATCAATTTGTCAAATGAAGAGCTACTATTAACAGATCAAATCAATAGCATCTAACCTTCTGTAATTTTGACGAATTTTATTCTAATTGACCCTCAACAAATTAACAGTAAAATAATCTTTTTGCCCGATACATGAAAATGATAATTTTGTTGTATTGGATACAATCTGAAGGCTAAACAGAAATATGGTTTTAAAATTTTAAAAAATTAGTTATCATTTACTCTATAATTCAAATAGAAACAAATGATTTAAAGAATATTCAGCAGAAAAGAATTCAACTCCTGCGTAATTATCCGCATCTTTTGGGTTTTTGAACTAAGGTGTCCACAGCGATAAACTGTAGATAACTCATTGTACATCTAGCAAAGAGAATTTACTAAAGTATTCTGTGCTGCTTAGTAGGGTGGGCCGAAAAAACAAAAATTTTTTTTTCAAGTCGTAATACCGCGGAAAAGTTGCGAAATGGGGAGACTAGAAAGAGGTGTTGTCAACCACCTCGAGTGTGACAAGGGACCAGGATCTCGTACAACCAAATCTTCTTTACAGTTTCCTGACTTTATTGCCATGAAAATATCGAGTAGATATTGCTGATCCTTACTTAGTCTACTGCTGTCTATTGTGGGGATCTGACAGCCAATACTCTTAAGCGAATCACTGGACGTTTTTCGCAGCCACTTAGCTTTTCACCGATTGGCTCTCTCAAAGATTTCGGACCCGTTAATTTACCGTCTAGGTACTGAAACAGATGCCGGAATGGCAGTTCATTAAAACGGAGAAGGCAAACTGCCCATTATAACGGTTTTCCTCAAATGTATTTCGATTTGGCGAATCAGACCGTTTTTCCAACCTGTATTAACTCAGTGCGACCGCATCCTATAACAATTAATTTTTCAAGAGAAATACCTCGACCAGACAGATAAGAAATAATAAAAGTGACAGTATATTCAGAACTTCTAAAAGTTGGAGTAACATGGCCGATGGAGACTGAACCGGGTTCTTGAATTAGGGAGTAATGCTCTACCTTTTTTACTCTACGGAGCCTTTACGAATGAACTTGATCTACTACTAACGTGTCGTCCTTCCTCCTATCCAAATAGAGACCTTGTAGTAAAAATGTTTTCCTTTAACTATGATCTACCATTATTTCTAATTTTTTTCCAAAATTTAATTAACCTTCAAGGCAATGCGCGACAGGAAGATGTTGACAGATTTAAGTAATATTTAAACATTATTTTCTGTGGTTCTAATACATAAGAATTTGAGCTATTACGTTCAGGAAGAGGCTAATTTAAAACTGTTAAAAATTATCGTAAAAATGTGAATTTTTCCAAATTTCGGCAAACTTTAGAGCACATGCGCAACCGGAAGATATAAACCGATTTTATTTCTTTTTTTACCCCTTTCTAGTCTCCCCATTTTGCAACTTTTCCGCGGTATTACGACTTGAAAAAAAAATTTTTATTTTTTCTGCCCACCCTACTGCTTAGGGCTTAGCAGAATGCTTAAGGCTCCACAAAAACAAGTAGAGAAACTTATAGAAGCAATCTTCAGTTTACTCTTACATTTTCATTTCTTCACCTATTCCATTTTTGTTCTAGCTATCATTCTTCTTAAATATTTCATTCAGAGAAATTTTCTTTCGTGGTTTTTTCTTCTGCTCCTTCATATATTACATGGTACTGCTATTAGTGCTATTGAATTATATACTCTTATAAACCGCTTCGTTTCAATTTACTACTCCTTGTTTCTCAATATAGTTTGGTTTATTGGCTTCAAATTCTTATTTTTTGTAAATGAACTTATTACAATCTTTCCTGTTTTGCACTAATTGAATTGCTTCTGTCCATTTTATGTTCTTCCTGCTCAGTATTTTTGCAATTGTCTTATCCCATGTTTGCTGTGGTTTTCCTCTTCTTCTTTTATGCTGGATTCTAGCTGTCCAAATCTGTTTTACCGATCTGCTTTCTTCTACTCTTCGTAAATGTCACCACCATTCCAGTTGTTTCTCTTCGATTATCGATAGTACTAGTTTTACTTCTAATTCTCCTCTGATTGATTAGTTTTTGATTCCATCTCTTCTGGTTATTCCCTTAATTGTTTGGAGAAACTTCATTTCTGCTGCTTTGACTTTACTTACTTACTAAAAGTACCCATGTTTCGCATCCGTATATTAGTATAGGTTGATAAATTGTTCTATACACTTGTACTTTGGTATGCCTGGGGACTTCTCTTTTCTTTACTGTACTGTTGCACATACTGTAATATGTTTTAATTGCTTTATTTACCTTTTCTGTGATGTCTTCTTCTTGTTTTCCTTTGTTGTTTAGTATTACTGCTAGGTAGAGTCTTAAACTCGTTAACCTGTTCCACATGGATATCACTAATTTTAATGTTCATTACAACATCCTTATTTTGAGATTGCCATAATCTTGGGTTTTGGTACATTTATCTTCATTGCAAACTCTTGGAGCGTCTTATTCCAAATATCTGTGTTGTGTCGAAGATCTTCCTCTGTTCTTGCAAATATTGCCACGTCATCCGCGGCGGTTGTATCCTACTTCTAATTTCTTTATATTGATCACAGTTTGCTTTACTAGATCGTCCATCAAGATTATGAACAATAACGGGCTCATAACTCCTCCTTGTCTTAACCCATTTCTAGTTTCAAATATGTCGGATTTTATGTTATACGCACGTGCGCACATAACTAGTATTATTTTTGTATAAACTTTTAATTGTGCTGGACAATTTGCTGTCGACTCCTCTTTGGTTGAGACTTTCTTATACTTTGTGCCTTCTCCAAGTCTATGGAGGCAAGAAGAGGTTGTGTATAACTTCTCTGATCGTAAGTACATGGTCTTGCGTGCTGTGACCTTGTCTGAATCTACTCTGTGTTGCTTCTAGCTGAGTCTCTATGACAGCTCTCGACCTCTTTTCTAGAATCCTTTCGTACCTTTTCAAAACTACACAACAGCGTTACTCCTTCATACTTTTGGCAGCTCCTCTTGTCTCTTTTCTTAAAAATTGGTAAAATGACTCCCATATCTCAATCTGTTGGTATTCTTTCCTCTTGCCATGCTTTTCTGATTATTACGTGCCATAATTTGTTTTATCATATCTGGACCTATTCCGTCATGTTCCGATGCTTCTTCTAGTCTGTCCCTTCTAGCTTTTTTTGCATTGTCTTCGGTCTTTACATTTGTGTTTAAAGGTTCTTAAAAATATTACCCCCATCTTTCCATAATTCTCTTATTATCTTTCAAAAGAGTACCCTCCTCACTTTTGATTACTTTATTTTGTTCTGGCTTTCCTTTTCCAATGGTTTTTGCTATTCTTTAGAACATTTAACTGTTTCCTGTTTTGTTTTTTTCTATGTTACGCCCAAATTCTTCCCAATACTTCTGTGTAGCTTCCGAAATAATCTTTTTAACCTTATTTCTCTGTTCTTTGTAACTTTCATAATTTGATTCTGTTTAATGATTTAAATATCTTTTCCAAATCTTCTTTTTAAGACAGACTTCTTTCCTAATTTCTTCTGTTTTTTCTTCGTGCTTAATTTGACTGAGCCACGTTCCTGTTTTGCTGCATTGATAATTATTTCTTTGAATAATTGCCATACTTCCTTTACATTTTTCCTGGTTAAGTTGCTTGTTATTTTTGTTTACTTCATTTTCGATTAATTTTCTAAATTTCTCTCTCTCTTCCTTTCTTATTTCTTCTGCTCTTTATTTTGGCTATTACCAGGTAATGGTCGCTATAAATGTCTGCACTCCTGTAGACTCTTACATCTAGTATCGTTTTTATATTTTTCATTTGTATTAGGACGTAGTCAGTTATTGATCATTCTTTCCTATTTTCAGCTACTGGTGTATATTTGTGTACGTTGCGATGTTCATAAAATGTATTAGCAATTATTAAATTATTGAGCCTACAATAATCTATCATGCGTTTTCCATTGTTATTTCGTTTATCTTTTCATGTTTACCTAATACGTCTGTAATACTATCACTGTCTTTTCTTCCTACTCTGCTGTCGAAGTCTCCTGGTATGAATATCTTATTTTTACAGTTTTGAGTAGTGACTGTTAATTCTTTCCAAAACTTTCCTTTGTTTGTCGTGGTGTCGTCTTCATTCGGCCCATATACTATTATTATGCTTATTCCTTCTCCATACATTTCATCGAAATCTATTTTTAATATATTCTTTCTGATATGTGGTCCCAACTACTTATATTTATAACTAAGGTTTTGTTGATAATACATTCAACCCCCACCGCTGCATGCTTTTCTTTTGTTACACCACTAGTAAATGGCCCCCCTTTAGTTCTAATTCACCTTGTTCCTTCTTTTTCGTCTCGGTTATTGCTATTATTTGTCTAACCTTGCATTACTAATTCTTCCGTTAACACGTTCTCCTTTCTTCTCAGTCCTCTTATGTTCCATGTGCCCAGCTTTCAGACTTGTTTCTTTTGTTTTGTTTCACAGTATGTTTTACTATATCCTTGCCTATTTCTCATTCTATTTGTCCTTTCACTCGCCTTAGTCGTCATACAATATCTTCATTATCCTATGATGATAG
>VTPC01000022.1:24748-72533 GCA_011009095.1 Ignelater luminosus
CCGGAACTGTTCGAATTGCGGCATAAACATACAAGCGCATAAAACAGTCTTAATTTGGATACATTACTAATTGGACTAAGTACATACCTATATGCTTTCCTATTATATAAAGACAATAAATTAACCATTCTCTTGTTTCTAATGCTTCGAGTGAACATGAAGTCAGAGTTCTTTCAAAACGTTGCATTGAAACCATCCAAAGGCATTGAAAGCTAACCACTAAACATTATTGCATTGATTCTAGGATGTTACGTTATCCATTAAGTTCATAGCATTTTTTAACATAAGTGATAGCATGTTCAGAACTATTTTTCAAACACTTCTACATTCATACCTTCGTGATAGTCTCCAATGTGCTTTACTGAAATACTAAAGATCCTTTATCTACAAAACCATTTCCATTTCTAAGTTGGTGGCTTTTTCCCGAAAGTAGATACAGCTGTGTAGACCAACCTTCGTTGTCATCTAGCTATGTACTATTGATACTACGCCCTTCACTTGCTCATGTTTTATTAAACTATCTCAGATCAGTATTTCCTTATTTCGTTCAAATATTCTCTTTAGTAACAAATACGTTGTCTTTCTATTTGTTTTGAGACAGTTTTCAAACGACAAGAAGATATAGATTTTGACGGGTTTCTCGAACAAATTTATTTATTACCGATTTGTTGGCAGTTGCTGTAGAAAAACAATTGGAGGTTTGGAAACAAGTCTCCATTTTCAAGATGAGCTCAGAAAAAGAGCTATGTTATGCAGTGAAAACCCTATGGGAGTCTAAGATGACTACGGGCAAAATATTCAATTTTTTGAAAAATCAAGGTGTAAGTAGCAACTTAATTTTTATAACTTGAAAAAACTCAGGAATACTTCTTCCATCAATCACCGAAAGACGAGTAGCAGGGCTCGCACCGTACGTACTCTAGAAACCATTAAGTGAGTGCGTGAACGTATCACTCACAACCCCTACCGCACGATTAAGTCAATGTCTTTACAAACAAACCTTTCTAGTATACTTAATGAAGACCTCAAACTCCATGCTAACAGACGCAGGTGCGTTCATTTCCTAAACGAGCGGTTAGAAGAAGCTAGGTTTAAGAAGGGCAATTAAAAAATTCTCTTTATACCGCTAAAAAAATGTTCACCGTAGAAAAAGCATTTAACCGACAAAATGATAAAGTTTCTTAACCTAAAAGGACGTCCCAGAAAATGCAGAAAACGTTATGAGCAGTCCATCGAAGGCCTGGTGGGGCGTTTCTTACGGTGGAGGAGCAGCGGAAATCCACTTTTGCAACTGGAAGACGAAAATTAACGCCAACTACTACATCCAGAAGATCTTTTAGAAAGTATGTTAAACCACTTTCACAAACAATCTATAACGGGTAAAACCTAGAAAAGAGGCCTACTACTCGTTGCGGAGGTCGGAAGATGTTCAATCCTGTAGCTTTAAGCCGGAGACGGGCGTGGTGCAAGATGAACTTACCTCAAAACTGTAAAATGATTTGCTCAAGCTCGTATAAAAACTCATATCAGATATAAAGTTGATAACTAAAAGGGCGCCAGGAGCTAAAAATAAAAAAACATCGACCAACACCCTGTTACATAGACTCCTTGCAAAATAACACCCGGTATATGGCTCCTCACGAAATAACACCCTGTACGTGGGCTCATCCGCAGTAATAACACTAGGCACCTTACTTATTTATTTGCCCAGAACACATCATTTGACGTTCTGGCTTCAAAAATAGCTTAATGTTTCAAACTGAAATATACTAGTCTTATACTTACACAATAACTTGTTTATGCAAATTTCTCTAGGGTTCCAATGGTTGGCTTACACTATTTGAAGAATAAAAACAAATATACATATAAAAGCCCTTACAGATATAAATCAATAGAACACAGAAATAAACTTTACTTTAGTTTATTAATTCAACCATAAGGAAAAACACAAAACACCATGATATGTGAAAGAAAAAGGCAAAGCAATATTGTTCCACCAAAAAAAAAGAAAGTAAATATGAGAAAAAGAAATATTCATTCAAATGACAAGTAGATGTTAGAAAGATAAATTTTGTGATTTCACTATCAAATACGAGTACTTATACAGAACTTGTAAATTTCCAAAGTAAATTGTTTGACTTTCTTTACACCTAAACAAACAAATCAAATAATTCCTTTTAATTCATCATAGAAAGAAACGTATAGTTGGAACTTAATTCTACCTTTGAACGTTCATTTTACAAAAACTAATTATTGTCACTTTTAAATTAAATCTCATAAGGAGATTCTTTCAGAAACTTTAAATTAATTATTAAACCTCAATGAAATTTGACCACAAACAGGAATACGAGTATAATCGATACCTTACAATTTACATGCTAAATCCTAGGCTTTTCAAAATCTGCCAGCATGGGTCCAGGAGAATTCTTCGAGATAATAAACTGCAGCGACCAGGCTTCAGATGGTTTTTAGAGGACGATACTTGCTCGCACGCCGTCAAGTTTGTAGTTCACGTGCCCGTGAACACTTTCAACGTTATTGAAACCAGAACGTCGCTAAAACTGTTCTTACAAATTATTTATCTACAACACAGTGTCTATTGTGATATTCAGATGCAAAGAAACAATATTATGAAATAACGCAGGGGTCCCCAACCCTATGCCCGCTGGCACCATGGCACCCGGCAACCGTTTTACGTGTGCCCGCTACTGTACGTCCACGATAAAAATTTAAGTTTTCAATAAAATGCTTTGTATATTATATGTATTATTAACTATGTCCAACTATAAATTTACTTTGAAAAAATAAATGGTGCTCGCCGCTCGACCAATATTCTAGAATGTCATCTTAGATACAAAAAGGTTGGGGACCCCTGAAATAACGTTACAAATCTTCAGAAATGGACATTGGATTTTCAACAAAACAAAGAAATATTCTTCCCACAAGGCCAAAAACTCAAGAATGACTCTCCGTAAGTATGCCAAGCTTTATCACATACGAAGAATGGCTTGCTTCTAACCCTGATCTCAACTCCCTAGACCAGGAGTCGGCAACCGCGGCTTTCGAGCCGCATGCGGCTCTTTAATGAAACAATTGCAGCTCTTTAAGTTCTCTTTAATAAATTCTAAAGCGGGCAGACACGCACGCGTACACATAAAACAAAAGAGACCTCGCTGTCCGGCCGTGATCATGCGCACATGTCAGGCATCTCCCAGTTTTAACTCCGCCTTCGCGCAGCAGCATGGTCATGAGTGCTTTCGAGATCTATAAAATTAATAATAATTTAGTTGGTTAATTTCTTGTCATATTTTTAGTATAAAATGCTTAGATATTCTCGCTTTTTATATGTATTTCTATATTATATGCTACTCTCCCTACATGACGTTAATTTTAAGCACTGAGATAAACAAAAAGAGTGGCCAATCTCTTACTTTAAGCGTAAAATACGCGTATCCATTTTTTGAATACGACGACGTAGTTTTGCACAAAAATAAACATTTTTAAGTAAACATTTATCTCTCTTACACTAGTTTGCGAGAATTACGGTCACGGCGTTACGTCCATTAGATGTTTCTAAAATTCCCTGACTTTTTCCGGTTTTCCAGAAAATAACCACCAAGTGTTATCCTTTAATTACAATTACTATTCTAGGTTTAATATTGATGCAAAACATAATAATATAACAATTTACCTTATCTTTCAGAAAGCTTTCTAAATCTGCCGACTACATGGCTTCATCAAAAAAGAAAAGAAAAACTGAAGACGAAAACCGGGGATTTCTTTGTGAATGGACAAACTCGTATGCTTTTATTCGGAATCATAATGGCCTGCCAACCTGTCTTATTTGTCAAGAAAAACTGGCCCATAATAAAACGTCAAATCTGGAAAGACATTTTATGACCAAACATGATTCTTTCGCAAGAGAATATCCTGTGGGTGACGCAAGAATGAAAGCTGTTGGAGAATTTCAGATAACAATTTAGATGTCAAGTTCCATGTTGCATAATTGAAGGGGACAATGCAAGAAGTGGACATGTCCATTTTTTATCGGAAATGAGTTATTTGTTTGGACATGTTCTTGAATCGTTACTGCATCGTTCTGAGCAAGAACTAGACTTCTGCCGCTAACATAGATCATATACGAGTGAGATGTTGGTTGTCTACCTACTAAGTACTGTGCAAGAAGTGGACATGAACTGGTCATGTCCAGTTTTTGCAAAGTATTGTGGGTAGTTCTGTACTGTGTACGTGACTACAACAGTGTGTTTATGTGAAGTGTAGTGTTATTGTTAACCTATTTATTGTGGTATTGAATAGTGCACAATGAGTTCTTCATCAGAATCAGAGGAGGATCCTTATGCTGGCAGTGATTCTCAAACAGACCCTGAATATATACTATCAGAAGATAGTGAAACTGAGGAACCTAACCTCACTTTAAGGGAAGATAAAGGCAAGAAACGGTTGAGGAAAGAAAAGCAGTGGCAACGAAATGTGAGGAAGGAACTCAAAACTGCTGGCAAAGAATATGTTAATACTTTGAAACAAGTAGTACCAGAAAAACAACTAGGAAATGCATGTAACTGCAAAATGAAATGTTTTGACAGAGTTACAGCTGATACCAGAGTGGCAATATTTAAAGCATTTTATAAACTACCAAGCAAGGACTTGCAGGATGCATATTTATCTGGAAACACAGCCATAAAACAAGTTGCACAGCACAGAAAACGCAGCGATGAAAATAATAAACCAAAAAGTGTTTATTGTACATTTTCTGTAAGTGGATATTTTGATACCTACTTAAATTTATTCTGGTTATAGCGCACATATTTGTGAATGTCAAAGAGGGAGTGGTATGGTACTCACATTTTATCTGTTTTAGGTTAAAGAAAATGCTACTAAAGTTCCTGTATGTAAAAATGCACTGCTTGCTATACACGGAATAAAACAAGGTAGGATCAACAGAATAATCAACCACATGAAACTCAATGTGACTCCTCCAATAGACCGGCGTGGAAAACATAACAATAGGCCAAATCAAGTTACTCCTGACATATTAGCTCAGTTAAATGCTCATATAATGAGCTTTCCTAAATATAAATCACACTACAGTAGAACTGATAATTTACAAAAGTATTATCTATCACCATTGCTAAATGTTTCTAAAATCCATGCTTTGTACTTAGAAAAGTATGAGCCCGATCAATATAGAATATTACAGGAGAATAGGGACAATAAAAACTTTAAACCTGTAATAAAATACGAATTCTTTCGAAAATATTTTACAGAAAATTTTAATATTTCATTTGGAAAGCCTAAGTCAGATTCATGTCAGAAATGTGACAAACTAATGAACAAACTTTTAAGTGCTGAAACAAAAGAAGAGAAGAGACAGCTCAGGACAGAAAAAGAGTTACATGTTGCCAAAGCAGAAACATTTTATAAAGATCTCAAGGCAAAGACAAAACTGTGTAAAAATAATGATCATGTTGAAGTTATTACATTTGATTTCCAGCAAAATCTTCCGTTACCAGTTGCACCAGGTGGAGACGTATTTTACAAAATTCAAATGTGGGTGTACAACTTCTGCATTCATGTCGCAAGCACGGGTAAAAGCTACTTCTTTTTGTATGATGAAACGCTTGCTGGAAAAGGACAAAATGTAGTTATCAGCCTACTTAATTATTTCTTCAACAATATCCTTAGACCTGAGGTTACTGACGTCTACATGTTTTCGGACAACTGTGCGTCACAAAACAAAAATTATGTCATGACGCAGTATCTTTTCAGTCTTATTGAAACTGGTAAATTTAAATTTATCTACCAACGTTTTCCTGAACCGGGGCACAGTTATCTACCCTGTGATCGCAGCTTCGAAGCTATTGAAGAAAGAAAACGAAGATACTACAAAATATACCTGCCAAATGAATACGCCGAAATCATTACAGAATCTGGAAAGAAATTTGTGGTTATTCCGGTTCAACAAAAAAACGTTTCTGAATTTTAAAGACCGCTTTTTACCAATGTTCAAAAAAACTCCAAGCCGAAAAAATGCAAAGTTTACAATATCCAAATACAGAATCTTTCGTTATGACATTACCAAAATGCCAAACATTTTATGTAGTGCGTCAGTATCACTACAGGTGTATGAAGAATTTGATATAAAAAATAAAAACATATCTGTCACCATGCCGAATGATACCACTCTTTTGTATAATGAAAGAAGGAAATTGAAACAAAAAAAAGTTTGAGCATGTAATGACGTTAGCATCTTACTATGTGCCAGTAGCTGATCAATGGTTTTATGAAGATATAAAAAATTATCATAGAGAATTCGCTAATACAGAAAATCATTCGTCGTGCTCAGAATATGAAGAAAACCACTACTAAATTGATATTTAATAATAATATAGATTGAATCACTGTTCTTACATATAAAAGTTTAGGTTTTCAAGAAATAAATATATTTCAAAAATATCCACATACTAGTCATAAATAGCTACTATAAATCAAAAACTTGTTAAACTACAGTATTTAAGCTGCAAACGTTTTTTTCGTTTCCTGTAAAATTGTAAATTGTCGACATGTCCACTTCTTGCATTGGCCCCTTTAATTGGACACAATCCACAAATATCGTAAACATGGCTAGCTTTAAAATTTCGCTATAAATAGCTAAAAGAGGAAAACCATTCACAGATAGTGACTTCATCAAGGAATGTTTTATAAAAGCATCTGAAGATCTGTAGTGATTTTAAAAACAAAATTGAACTTGTAAAAAAATCAAAGATATTCCACTATCCGCTAATAAAATACAAGAGCAAACTGCCAAAATGGCCTTAAATGTGACAGAACAACAGTTGAAGGATATCAAACTGACTTCAGCAATATTAATTGCCGTGGACGAGTCTTGCGACATAAAAGACACAGCGCAAGTAGCACTATTTGTGAAGTTTGTCTCACCTCAAGGCCCTTAAGAAGAATTGCTGGGACTACTGCCACTAGTCGGGCAAACTCGCGGGGAAAACATTGCGAATGCTGTTCAAAAGTGCCTAGAAGACAATGGAATTAATATGAATACAATTGTTTCCATTGCAACTGATGAAGCAAAAAGCATGACTGGGATAAACAAAGGATTCGTAACAATTTTAAAAAATAAAATTGACCATGAAATCCTTTCTTTTCATTGCATAATTCACCAAGAAGCGCTTTGTGCATAATCCTTTCCACAAGAAATAGTTGACGTTATGAACTTGGTTATTAAGATTACCAACAGCATCTTGTCTAAGGCACTCTATCATCGTCAATTTAAAAAGTTATTAGATGAAATGGATAGCAACTACTCAGACTTACTTATGTATAATAAAGTGCTTTCACGATGCAATGTTTTAAAGCGTTTTGCCTCATATCTGAATGAAATTAATATGTTCTTTAGTAATAAAGGCATTGATTATCCTGAATTAAAAGAAGCTAAATGGCTACAAAAGTTTTATTTTATGACTGACGTTACAATGCAACTCAGCGAACTCAACATAAAGCTTCAAAGAGGAGGAAGTACTGCATTTTCATTACTGGAAGAAGGGGTTTTGAAAACAAATTGCTTGTTTTGACCGAAGAAATGGAGATGGACGCATTACTATATTTTAAAAACTTAAAGAATTATCAGGATGTTAACAATGCTTTTATTGACACCAGTTATTTCCCAAAAACGATCAAAGCAATGAAGGATGTCTTTGCAGAACGATTTAATCAGTTCAAAGTAAATAAGCCTACTTTAGCTTTCATTGAGAACCCTCTCAAGGCAAATAGCAAAGAACTAAATTTTGCTCCTTTCGATATTGACGTTGGTTCCTTTCAAATGCAATTGCAAGATTTAAAAAGCAAAGATTTGTGGAGTTCGAAGTTTACGAATCTTAGTAGTAGCTTAGAAGAGCTAGAAAGGCAGAAATGTAGTTTGGTATCACAGCGTAAGTGGACAGCTTTGAAAGAAATGTCCAAGCCTGAGGCAATAATTTTGGATACCTGGAATAGTCTTCCGGAATGATACAACCAAATGACAAAAATGGCTTTTGGTGTGCTGACGATCTTTGGATCAACATATTCATGTGAGCAAGTTTTCTCTTGCATGAATTTAATAAAGAACAAGCTAAGAAGCCAAATAACAAATCAAAATGTAGAGTCGTGTCTTAAACTAAAAACTACTAGTTATGTGCCGGACTTACCAAAACTTTCTAGAGAAATGCAAGGTCAACGTTCGCATTACTTTTTGAATAGAATTTAATTGTTTTATTTTTCTAGCATATGGTATGCTATTTTATTTTATGCTACGAGTATTTTAGTACGAATAAATAATGATTAGTAAAGTCGTCTTTCAATTAATTATCGTTTCTTTATCCACTTTATTACAAAATCCTTTTATTTTTAACTTTTTAGTGAAACAATCTATTTTTTAAACAAAGACTTTATTTCACAATTTTTAGTGATAACTGCTAATTGGTCAATATTATCTATCTGTAAAAACTTATTGAAATCGGTTCATTAATTGCGGAGATATGAGGTAACTGATGAAATGCTATCGTCCGTTGGGGAGTTTTTCTGTTTATTCCCCAATGCAACATCAGATCCCGACAAAATTTATATGGGACCAAACCGAAGATAATATACTCTTTCTAAGAATTATCAAAATCAGTTAAAAAATTTCGGAGATATGAGGTAACATACATAAAAAAAATAGAGTCGAATCTTTGGTCGAATTGAGAACCTCGTCCTTTTCTGTAATCGATTAAAAATGTAAACGCAGAAACCAAAATTCGTGGCTCTTTGAAATTCATTAAATCTAATTTCTTATTGTGGCTGGCTCTTCCGGCTTTAAAGGTTGCCGACCCCTGCTCTAGACTACAAATTGTGCTCAGAACAGGAGCGTAGGGCATGCTTAGAAACACACAAGAACTTGAATAAGCTTAGGAACTCCATAATTCAAGCGGCGAAAGAAATACGTTTGACCGTGACACGTGCCACCATTGATGACATTTAAGTACGCTCGAAGCAATTTATTGCAAACAAGGAAGGGCATTTTCATTAACATGTCACTGTTGTGTCCAATATCTCGTACTTTTTAGTAAATAGTTGTGTAGTAAAATTTTCCAATTTATATACATATAGCGCAATGTTTGTCAAAACATAAGTCTCAAAACATATCCCGAGACCAGGCAATATCTAATTTGTCCACTGAATGGATTTTCCCAAAGAAATTTAATTTCTTTCAAAATCTTACTAGAGTTCAATCATTATTTGTGACATTCGTTCTTTTACGTGATTCACTGACGATTGTTCTTTTCGGAGTCTGTAGATCGTGGGTCTTCCCTCCTCCGGCATATTAATACATGATAATGCTTTTCCAAAATTGTTGATTTTAAAAATTACTATAAAAGTAAAACTTTTGTACGAAATGTATTGTATTGGTTATTGATACGCTACTAAGGACAGGCTACCATAGACATTTATCACACTCTGTCATTTAAAAACCAATTAACTCTGAGAACTGCCAGAAAACATTATTTTTTGTAATAGGGCATTTGTAAACAACAGTCGTTGCTTTGTTGTATGGAAAATAAATTCTTATTAATTACAGTTTCACGCCCATGCATAAGTTACCAATTGTGCATACCTACATATTATAATCTTCTATTGCGTATAAAATAAATGTTAATACTCGAGAATCTTTACTCACTAACGAAATGCTTAAAAATCAGTGAAAGATACCACCTTTAACGCTAAAATAACAAACATAATTAATATTTACAATTGATACCTCAAAACAACCATAAAATTTTACGACGTCAAATATAAAATTATAATTATTTCCTAAATAACACATAGATGTAGTACTGCAAATGGTATGTGTGCAACCTTTCAACTCAAAGATGTCTGTTACAGACGTGCCTGCATCAGTCATCATATAGCAGATTGCAACACAAAAAAAAATTAGCTAAGAATACAATACGGCTAGCCCGATTAAGTACTTACAATAGAAATGAAAAGTCTCTGATTTCTAAGAAAGCATAATATAAATTGTACAGAACATATTTCACAGAAGCAATACCTACACTTTACATAGATGAGCTGTCAAATGCAAATAACAACTTTATAGGTCAAAACTATATAATTCATAAAGTAAGTTTATACCATGCATGAATATACATAATTGCAAAGTAAAATAATAAACAATGATTTCTGAGATTAAAATATTTTTTAAGTTATTATGTGAACAAGATTGTTTATAAGAGAGATTGATACCAAAAACAAATATTTTCTAATTTTTATTTTAAATAAATAAATAATTTAATTAGGTGGGGCACATAATCCTAAAAGTCTGACGACATCTAAACCCTGTCAATGTCGTTTCATATACTAACTTACTAGGAAGGCAAGTGAGTTCAAGTAAAAAGAAATTTGAAGTATTCTCAATGATAGCGCAACAATTTCAAAATAACTACCTAATTAAATAAAGATTCATTTTCGAACATTGTAAATACCTAAACAATAAACCTTATATAACATTCAAGAATCCTTAATGTCGAATTTCCAAAATAGTAGTGAAGTAGCATCTTTGTTGAAAGCAGACACTAAAGATCACCTATTTATACATCAAGTTCATTCAAGCAGAACTTAAGTGTCTATTAAAAACAGCTTATTCCAATTTTTATGTCTGGCTACTGACAATAAATCATTAGTTCAGTATTCACTACTTCCAATGATCACATTATTTACATTTTTATAATTATTATAATACTTATATAGTCATGTTTGCAATATAAATCAACTTTTACTATTATTTATTTATGAGAAAGCAGCATTTAACATGTAATCAATTCGACAAAATTAGGAAATTGAGAAATTGGCGTTGTATTATAATTATAGATTATTAAAATATTTTGTTTATTACTTACATACAAAGTATATTCCCTAACCTATAGTGTAGTAATGTATAAAGTGCATGATAAATACAATGACATTTAATTATTTGTGCAATATTTTTTTATATTTGCAGGTTGGTAAAAGGTTTCTTGAACTCTCTTTTCTTTCATATCAATTAAAAATTATTTTGTAAAAAGAAAACACAAGAACCCAAGAAATAACATTTTTAGATAAAATACTGAAGGAAAGACACGCATATGCAACACATCGCACTGTAAGATATTTTGTAAAGTTTGCTAATTCTTTTAACACCTATCCCATGTATAAAATAATAGTAAAATTAATAATTTTCCTCCTACATTTCTTAAATTTTCTCAAAATTGTTTATAGCTCTGTAATCAATTTTTTAATACAGAACAATTTGCATGCTCTATTTCACGAATTTTCTTCTCGCTATTTTTTTGTTTTACGACAGGTCATCTACCAAACCCTTTGAGTATTTTTTAAAATAATTTTGAAAACAATAAACGTAAAATATAAACATGAAAATAAACATTAATTCTGTATAAGTCAAGTGTACCACATTTGGTACCTATGCATAGTAAATAAATAATTTTAGGGTGCTATAATTACCATCGGCGAGGACAAATAATTTTAAAAATTAATAAACAAGTTGTCATGGTACTATCTAGTTACCAGGGTAGTTTCTAGGCAATTATCTCCTTCATTATTCAACTTGGCTTTAGAGAAAATAGTAAGAGAAGCAAACATTAATAGAGATGGGTTGGTATATAATAAAAAACATCGGTGCTTAGCATTAGCAGATCATGTAGCTTTGATCACAAGAAATAAACAGGAGCTGAAGGAAATAGTGGGTCGTTTACTAACTGTGCCAAAGAAAATATGTCTCCAGATAAATGAAAAAAAAACAAAATACATGACATGGAATGATAAGGAAATTAAAGATAACAGTCAGCTGCAAGTACAAGTTGATAATCAGGAAGATTCTTTTGAGGAGGCGAACATGTTCACTTATCTAGGGGTGGTGTTTAAGAGAAAACCTGGAAGTAATGAAGAAATGCAAGCAAGATTAATGGCCGGTAATAAGTGTGTGTTTGCCTTAAAGAAGCTATTAAAGTGTAAAGTGTTGCCAAGATCAGCAAAGAGCAGTATATATAAAACAATAGTGCGCTCACTGGTAACATATGGAAGTGAAGTGTGGTCAATCAATACAAAAGAAGAGAATATATCGGCAATATGGAAAAGGAAGATTTTAAGGAAGATATTCGGCGAAATAATAGTAGGAGAAAGATGGGTAAGAAGAACTAACCAAGAGTTGAAAAAGTTGTACAACGAACCAAATTTGGTAGGAGTGGTGAAAGCAAGCAGAATAAAATGGATAGGCCATGTAGTTAGATTACCAAAGCGCATATTGGAAAGTGAACCTGGTGAAAAAAAAAGAAAAGGAAGACCTAAACCAAGATGGAAGAAAGACGTCCAAGAAAATATTGCAAAGCTGAGTATTATGGACTAGAAAACTAAAGCAAATGACAGACAACTGTGGTACCGAACAACACAACAAGCCATGAGCCTTCTAGGCTCGTAGTGCTCTATATATAGGATGTTATAATTACCATCAGCAAGAACAAATAATTTTAAAAATTAATAAACAAGTTGTTGTCATGGCACTATCTAGTTACCAGGGTAGTTTTTAGGCAATTCAATCTTCGTTCAAAAAATCCACTAACAAAAAGTTTACGAATCCAATTTGTACCTTGTGTTAGTGTTTGTAAATGTCAAAAGCTTCTATCAAAGCAAACGTTACAATTTAGTGCGACCAACGTCAACTTCAAATGTTTTCATCCCTGTACCTTACATCAAGGGATACTAAAAATTTCAACTGTTTGTAAGAAAAACTTACTCAGAGCCTAACTGATTTATATTAATAAACAAACCAAACCAAAGAACTTAGACAGTTCAAAAAGATTGTGCGATTCGAACAGCTCGATAGGCACGCGGAGGCCACACAAATAAAAAAGTTTAAACATTTCGTTTGCCTAATTCTCAAATCACATAATTCTATTTTTATCAATATTGGGGTATTGGCGGCATTTGCTAGATAGCAGCAAAAAATATAGACTGCTATTTTCACATAAGTACAGCTAAATTCAAAACCGGTTGAAAGGGGAATTTAAAAAAATCACATAGTCCTTGCAGTTTCCGGTAATTTGAAAAGACACATAACTCCCATATTTATCTACAAATATGGCTACTCAGTTGTGATCTGCTGAATCGAGTGACTTTTTGGTGAATTTACGGGTATGATATTTTTGATTTGTAGTAATTTGCTTTACTCTAAGAAATTAAATACATTGCAAAATAAAATTATACTGTGGAGATTCTAAATTCTTGAAATAATACGAATGCCACCTGTTCCTAAATTATAGTTATTTTTTCTTAGGTTAGGACTGAATAATGGAACACTCGCTATGGCAATAACTTTGGCAAAAGAAAATTTGCCTATTCCAAGTGAAAGATCGGAAATGGTAGAGAACAAATCATCAAGTGGTTTAATCAGAAATATTGTGGCGAAAGAAGACGAAATACCACAAAACGCTGATATTGTGTTATCAAAAATACAGAACGTCCTTAATACTGAGACAGATGAAATGGACCTTAATTGTTCTTTCAATCTCAATGAAAGTTTGGAATTATATTATGCAAACAATTCTTCAAACAAAAATAACATACAATTAGTTAATTAGTCCAGTCAATGAGCTCGGAGAATAAAAAAAAGCACTCAGCACGAATTTGAAAACCCTTTTTTGCAATGAGTTCTATATGACCCCAAGGTCATTCATGACTAGTGACACCTTCCCCCCGCCCCCCTTTTGCCCCAAATCGCAAAATCAACCCTTTTAACTCATCCGTTTCTGGAGATTTTTCTTATTTGTGAAAATGTGCGAATTTTACCTCAAAAATGGGTTCTAGATAGTGTTTTGGGTCGCTAATCCCGAATCCGATTTTATGTTTCCGGAAAAACCATTCTGGCCATAGAAAATTAGAAGATTTTGCCATTTGCTTCATTTTTCTCATGTTTAACCGCTCTTAGGTAGCAATTCATCTTGCTTTCGATGTAGTCGACATGTTTGAAACAAGGTTTCACTGTTGCAGTAAAAATGGCGAAAAACTCGTGAAAAATCATTGGTAAATTTTTAGAAAAAAGCGTGTTTCATGTCGATTTCGGAGTAATAGCATGCTGCCACTTCGAAAATAACAATGAACACATCTAAAAAAATTTTTTAAATGCGCGCACCCCTTCAGATATGTAAGTATAATACATAAACTATAAACTTTATTTTATCCGACGTGTATCACTTCTACAAAGCAAATTGGTGTCCTAAATTTAATGAAGATGCTCTCTCCATTGCAACATTTTGATATGTGTTTGAGGATTTGAATCTTAGCCTCTTTAAGCCCAAAAAATGTGACTGTTAGGTACGCGTTGAGTATCGAACTAAACATTTAAAGGAAAATAAATACAGAGAGCATATTCATATTCTAAAGAAAGACAAAGCTAAGATAGATTAAAATAATGATAAAAGGGGAGAAGATAAAGTGTACACTATAGATCTCCCGTCTAGCCTGCTTTACCCTAAATAGAGCGTTTTCTCACTCTATTACAAGACAAGATTAGTAGTGCATAATTTTACCATCTACAACCTGAATACGGGTGATGTATATTGCTTTGTATGGCATAAAGGTAAAGAAGGGTTATCTGCTTACGCTTTTGCTTCCATAATTTGCAAATTTGTAGCAGTTTGGAGTGACAGAAAGGTATTTGTGTTGTACAGCGGCTCTTGTACGTGTCAAAATCGTAATACAACTTTTTTAGATGCGCTACTAAATTTATCAATAGAAGGAAATATCATCATAATTCAAAAATATCTCCAAAAAAAGATATTCGAGAAAAAGTTGGGGCACAAGAACATAAAGTACCTGCCGATTATGCAGAAGTATATAGCACACCTAGGAAGCAACTCAGACCATATAATGTATGTTATTTGAATCACACTTTCCTTAAAAACTTTGCTGACCTACATTTTGTTACTTAGATTTTCCCGGGGCACAAAGTTGGTGAAAAAAGTGTAACTAACATTAGAGCTCTTTGTTGTAAGTCTGTAGGGTTTATAGATTTTAAACTACGCCACAGTGATGATTGGCAGCAACTTCCAAAACAAAAACTCATAACTCTCTAATTTTTCTTTGAAATACAATGAGGACACTGACGTGTCATGTATATTTGCCTACATAATTATTAATTTACAACATTTATATTTTAATTACGTAAATTAGGGTATTTTAACAAAAAATCAGTTTTCTTTGTCTTCCGTAAAAAGATGAATTTTGGATATGTATGTTTTGGGAATTAGATCAACGATTTGGAGATACGGTCTTGCCTACTCAAACGCAACTCTCAGAACGCATCTGTTTTATAGGTATGTAATATGACTTCTTGAAGAAGTCTAAAGATTTAGTTTTTACTGCAGTTACTAAATCAAAATTAACAAAGTTGGAGGTGAGTTTTCTTCAAACATTTGTTGATATTATCTAAAATAACAAGATGATGATAAATATCGAGAATACTGAAACGCAAGTCCAGTTTAGAGCTAGTCCATCGAATAGAAAAACTTTTGAAGATGTATCGCCGATTTTCCTTCTACCTCCCTTCCAAAGGGCTAACTATCAAGTAGAGGAAAGATTTTTAGCAGTTAAGAGAAATTGCTTATACATACGTTATTTGACGAAACAACCCTCCAACAACAAGACTAGACCTGCAGAAGTCGATTCAAGAGGAAGAAAACAGATTCTATGCTTTGGAATTATCAAAGTCTTAAACCAGATTTTATACAGAACTCCACTTGCATTTGATTACTTTATACATGGTGCACTGGAAGCAACATAGGCATCCCATCTAAAAATATACGCCACAGCTGTATAGGTAGATACATCTTAGCCACATCAATCACTTGATCTACTGAGCCAGCCGATGGGACGAGAACCAGTAAGCAAACCATAATAATACGACAAAATAAAACTGTACTTTTTCTAATATAATAAATAAAATTATATTCAGAAAATCAAAAATCATTTGAGTCCATCTTATTTCGTGATCGAGTTAAGCGTTGATACATACATGCAAATTGTTGAATCAAATCGTATTGTTGTCCTCTAAATTAATCTATCCAAGACTATTTAATCCTGTCTTTCAAAGACAGTTTACAGCTCTCTATTGATTTTTGCGACCCCATATCTGTGTGCCACAAGATAGTCGCTTTATTGGCTTAACGCCTGAGGTCGATCCCGGCCTCTATGGTATCTAATTTGTATTTTTGGTTGCAGGAATATAAGAATATTATGTTGTTTTGTAGAATCATTGGATGTTTGAGGTCGAATAGATGCTTGGCGTAATCTGATTTGTCTATTTTTTGGGGTAATTCGTGTTATTTGTTTCTAATGTCAAAATTCCAATCTTCTAAATAATTCAAAGCAACGTTGGCTGAAAGTGGTAAAGTTAAATTTCCTGTAAGCAAACGTTAAGTAATTCTACCTTATCCACTTTAACCACTCAAGAATGAATTGATCAAGACAACATTCTTGTGACAGCATCTTGGAAAACATTTCTTTGCTGTATTTTTCATGACAACGTCTGGGCATTTTCAAGACAAATAGGAATCGCTTCAGGCTGACACGTATTTTTGTTTTGGTAAGCTGTCTTGTCGACAGTCAACAAAATTGGTGTTTTCTGAAAGTTTATTGTGAAAGCTCCAGTTGCCAGCTTTGTAGCATAACTTTGTATGGAATCGAATACTGACAATAATTGAGCAATGGAATAATCATAATAAGTTGTTTCTCCATCCTCCTTCTTGAAGAAAACGAGCGGCGAGTTTGATTGGTTTGATACCTAAGCGGTCACCCATCCAAGTTGTGACCAAGCTGAACTTGACTTAACTTCGAGAATCGCCTGTCCGGTACCTTTTGCTATCAGATTCTCGATCCAAATTTCTTGATTGGTAGTTGCGCGATGCAAGTCTAGGGATAACTTAAAATAGGATCGATATTTTTCTGTTTTAGTGGAAACAAATTCCAAATTTTACTATAATCCATTTTAATTTGTAAAATAAATCTGGATATTTTTGGTCACAATATTGGTAACTGTTGCGTCTGTGTTCTTTTTCCCCTGGACTTATATTCCTGAATAGTCTTTCATATAATAGTACTTCCTCATAAGTCTATGAGGCTTCGCAGAATGGGTATATAGTGGCTAGGGAAAGGCCCGAGCAAATCGCTAGTTACAGCAGTTTGCCTCGTGGAGAGCTAGAAGGCTTTTAAATAAAAATCTTATAAAAAAACTGGCCTGATAAGCGTTTGGATGTTCTTTCTTGTCGCCATTGGGTAGTCATTTGGTAGATGAATTTTATGCTTTTTCAAACTTTCTTTCTATATAGTTGTGCCAGCTATTTGTGAGTTCGTTTTCTAGAAACCTTTGTATTGTAGTAATATTGAGAATAATTGAGAAAGTGCATTGGTTTTAACAATATTACGATTTGGAGAGGTATATCAATTGCTATAAGTGGCAGTGGGGAGATTCATAGTGCTTTTCTTTTTATACGTAAATGTTTCCTCTTCGTGAGGCACTTTCCTAGTTCTTTCAAACATCCATCTCATAGCTGCAACAGCACCCTCTTCATACTTTCCCGAATAAATGTTGTAAACAATGTTTCATACTTTCATTGATGTAAAATTCAATTTATTCGAAATACAGGTTACTCGTGTATTTTCCTAAGTAATGGGAAGACTGCTTAGGGATATTATCAAAGCGTACGATAATTTGTGCTTTTTCGTTTTTCGTTCGGTTGTTTTTTTGTTTCTATTTGCCACTGCTATTTCCCTCTCAAGCAACTTTGTACATTAAAAAGTATTTAAAAAGAATTGTCTATTGTAAACTTCGTTCTCAAGACATTTCACTTATAGTAGCTTTTACTTGGTTTTTGGTTTTAATAAAGACCATTCCAATTTTTCTTTCCTTGAAATGGATTGGACATTCTTTTTTAGAAAACTTTTTAGAAAAAACCGAAGTATAGTTATGTCTCACCTATATTTTTCAAACCTCCTTGCTTGACTCTTTTATTTCTTCTTCTAGTGTAATTTTCCCTTTTTTCTAAGTTTTTATCTTTCCACTTTTTTAGTAAAGTTTGTATATACAAAACATGTATACAACCAATTTTCACATATGCCGTTAAAACAAAGGAGAAGACACGTAAAACAAAAACATACTAAGAACAATAGAAAAGAAAACACTACGTGAAATAAGAGGCTACAGACTATAGGATCGAATACAAAATGACACGATCAGAACTGAATGTAATATACAAGACATTGTGAGATGGACAAGAGAACGAAGACACTAATGGCGCGACCTTGTAAAACGAATGGACAAGACAACACTCACAAAATGGGCAAACAATTGTTACGTGCCAAAATGAACTTCAAGACACAGACTTATAATCAGCGACTAAAAGGCACGAAGAACTAAGCTCGCTGATACCCAGACTAGCTAACAGTCGAAGACGGCTAGGTTCTAAATGCTTACTTACCACTAGAATAGCTTCAAATCGGTACTAATTGAAGTCGCCACTATGGATTCAGCCAGATAACAAGATTCAAAAGGATTTTATTTGACAAGAATCGACAATAAATTACTTCACTTGTATAGATTAAAAACAAGCAAAATAGTTATGATTAAGATAAAACTTGTCCGCAATACAAATTCACGTTCGACTTGACTGAATTATAAATTCATAGTTCGTTGAGACAAATGATGAACTAAAACGAACACAAAACCACAATGGTTACACTAAAAAAAGGCGTTATATATTTACATTAAAGCCAGGGAAAAATCTGGACAACTTTGAATGCACTTTGTTTATTTAACCCAAACGAAAATAAACACTGCTATAATTGGTGTTTAACTAACCTTTTGGATAGCTGTGACAATTCAAACCTTTGCTCACATGGGCAACTGCATTTCATTTACTTAAAACACCGAGGACTGGCTGTCCACGCAGTGATAAGTGGGCCAAACTGATGACGAATTCCATTATATATTTCCACTTGATATGATAAACTTAATAGGCCATCAGCACTAAATGTTCATGGAAGACGCCTCACAGAACTCTCCCCACCAGAATTTTGCAACCTTTTTACACAAAGCTCAGAAACTTACTGCCCTCAATGGCGTCGAACACGCTTTGACGCAAAAACGACTTATCTAATAACTAAATTATGCAGATTGCTACTTCGCGAAAGCAACTACTCTTCACAACCTAGAGGTCTTAACGGAATTAAGTCCCCAACACAAGAAGAGCGACAGGTAAACCTCCAATAAGATGGAGAGAGTGCTGAACATCGTCATTGCAAGATTAAACCCGGCATATGTTGGAAATTAACAAGGCACTGCTTCAATTACAAGAAGAAGAAGACTTTTACGACATTTTTGCATATTTCCACATGCGAACTGGCGGGATGCCTTCAGCATTACTATTGGAATAAAAATTTTCTTCAATTTACTTCGGCTTGTAAATAAATCCTTTAGAAAATCTACTGTATCAGTATTCCACGTTATAGTATAAGCATTCGATGTCTCCGGAAGAGCAAAGATGTCAATCAGATTTAAAGAAGTGTTTGAATGTAGAACGTCAGTTCATGTTTGGCCACTTTGAATTTGTTTTCATGGCAATCTTTCAAATCCAAAGTGTTTACGATTAAATTATCAAAAAATTGATAATTTTTTATCTTCGTTAGGAATAGAATGTTCATTATTGCTAAATGTATCTAAACTAAAAACAATAAGTCACCTTAAAATATAATGAAAGTAGGGTACTATTTTGCAGTTCCAGTACTTCACTTGCACAGTTCCTAAAGGTCTGCCAAATAAAATTTTTAGTAAAACCAACGTCTCAACTTAACCTATAAAACAGTTTACTTATCTTCTTAGATTGCAGTGTAAAATATGTCGGCAACTTTAAATAATATGTTTTCTTGTGCTTTTTGCAAAATATCTTTTAAAGACAGGGAAAACACTAAAGATGGGCAATAGTAGTATTGTAATAAACGCTCTGATACCAAGAGATCAAGACGAAGTGTTGTTGCTGTCTTAATGCTACGGCTGTGTTAGCAGGTTTCCAATACATGGATTCGAAATTTAATTTGTCATACTAACCTAGTTTTCAAACTTTTATATATTTTTGTATGTACTCTAGTTTCTACAGTACATGACATGCCTTTCCAAGATCACATCGTATAGACTTGTTACATAGTATTTAATTTCTCTATCTAGAACATTCAACCCCCCCCCCGTTGATTTGTTTTTCTCAAAAAGAAAAGATATTAAAAACTTCTAATCATAACAACCAAGAAGCTTTCATCCTTTCTAACGTCCTACTAAGAGTAAGGAAAAGCTGATGACAACTGGATGAAAAGATCTGTATTGAATTTTAAGTATGATAGTTTCTCTCCCGCATGAAGGTAGATATTTGTGACTCCTTTCCGATTGTATAAGGTCTTCTGAATAGAAAACGGTTCGGTATGATCTGGTGACTGTAAGCTTTTAGTACAGACCTATAGAATTTAGTCCTTGATTCAATTCATTTATGGTAAATTCAACATTATCTATGAGTGTTGAGCATCGTACAAAAGTGGTTTGCTAGAATTCCAGAAACTTCTAGAAAACTAAATACAATATTGTCGTTTCTCTGCAAATGTCAAATTAAGAAACTGACCTTTGCAGATTTGTTTAGGTCCTTATAAAAACTTCTAAGAAGCCTTTCTGACTTAAATGTCCAACATACGAATCTGTTTCGTCGTCATTCTAAACGCTTAGGAGACTTAGAAGTTGTTTGTATGGTTGAGCTCAAATCTATTTCGACACAAATTAAAAAGTGACCAAAGAACAGAAATTCTTCAATGTTGACCGTTGCAATAATATTGTTTATAAAGCAAAAGAAGCTTAAATGTATAATCATGAAGCTATTCGACCTTGCATTAAAACAAATTTCGTTAACAGAGTTGAGTGGATCTATAAAATCTTTTGAGTTTGCTTCTTGTACGAGTTGTACGTGCAAATCTAGACAGAGTAATATGGGCATTAAAAGTTAAATTACGTAAATAACTCCTTAATTTTAGAAAGGTCTTCTGTTTGAAAACTCAAAGCTTGCATGAGAATGACGTGATACAAAAATTTGAGTAATTCTCTTTTTATCCTTCATTTAGGAAAGCAATCAGCTTTAATATTAAGACTCATATACGATGAAAAGCAGTTTTTAAGATAAGAACTTGCGCATCCCACGTGTATCTAGTTTCTGATAATATTGCTGTGGTACAATCTTAACACCTAGGATGGTAGGAGAAGATGTATCAACGTTAGTGACGTTTTCTTTCAAGATCTCCTTTTGGCATCAAATTATAACTTCGTTTCCTTATTGTCCACTATTTCTTAATTTCTATTTTCTGTGTATATCGTGGGAAATTATGAGAGTACTGGTATATTTTAAAATAGTTTCACTCACACCTCTCTGGTGGAATGGTCTTTCTCGTGTGCCGGTTATTCTTGGAGAGGGGATTATGGCTTGACAGCAAACTGTAGAATATTATTCTTAAACCACAACGTAATCCTATTAAACGTAAAGAGCCCTAAAAATAAAAAAAATATTTTGAAACTCAGAAGCCCTTCACTGGAGCAGGGGTACGAGAAAGCTCAGCTCCCGGAGCTGAAATAACTAACTTTCAAGAAGAAATTCGGCCAGAAATTTAATCTTGACATTCAAACTGTGGAGGATATGAACGTGTTTTGTTGTTAACGATCAAATTCTTCCCCAGGGGCCAAGTTTACACACCCTCACACAAGAGGATTAGAATTTTCCATTAATTAATTAATTAATTAAATTTATTACAAACTTCTTCCAATGTATTAATCAATAAGGTCTTTACAGTTTACACCTTAATATTAATTGCATTTTTATAAACAACTGACTATAGCTAACAAAAGTAACACAGTGGAGTTTATTTCTAGGATCTATAATTTGCTTATTTTTATTGTTTGCGATTGCTTGTTTTGTTGTCAGTTAATTTGTACGTGAATAAAAGGTCAAGTGATCTTTACCTTCTTTGTAAATTGTAATACTTTGACTACATTTAATCGAGTACGACCTAAAATTCGTTTAGTTGGATTGAACTTTTAAAATTTCAACAAACTCCACATTTAAGCAACCTATACGCAGTAGTTTAAGAAATCACTTGAAGTCACCTACTCAATTTTCATTAGTAAATTATAAACTAAAAGTCGATATTTACATGTAGGACAAAAAAGACTTTTTAGAAAGATTCATTGGAATTTTTTTTGCATTCTATTTAAAATAAATTCTGTTGTAATTAACTGAAAAAAAAAACCATTACAAATAACTAAATAATTTACCAGCTCATTAAAAGTCAGAGATTTATAAGGGTTTACATATGATCACTGGGATAAATTATTACCGATCGATACGATCAGAATTTCAAGAGATATTTGAGAACGTAATGATGTTTCAATCAAGAATCGTGATTAACATACTTGCATGTAAGTGCATACATAACGTTGCGCCAAGCTTTGCTAATTAATATGCAAATATCTGAAACAATTTGAAAGTTTTGAAGGCACGTACTACTAACAGATGCTATATCTGTTAAAAACAAAGTTATAAAATCTCGAAAAACATGCAAAATTAAATCTTAAAAATCTAATATATTATGTAAATATCAGAAGTTGATAATTGAGTTAAATTATTTAAAAAAAGAACTTCTATAATAATGTGGCATTTTAAATATGATCTTGACATTATTATAAAACTTTGGTACTCTTTTATTGATATTTCTTTGCAAATAAACTACTAACAGTTGAATTACCTTTTAGATTTGTTTTCAGTATAAAATTGTACTCTTAGTCTAATCAAAATCTTACTGTGGCCTCATGTTTAATTTTTCAAATAACTTTTAAGCTCAAGCACAAGACTATAAATTTGATGAATTGATATTTAACTGTAGGAAATAATATCTTGCTACCAAAATGATAACCTTGTCCGTTAATAACCTTGGTCCATCCCTTCGATTACAGGATATACATACATAAAAGCTAAACCTACACACAAATTTCATCTACTATTAATAATTAAAAAAAGAATAACATTGTACTACTATATCATATAGATCAACTGTTCCTTCTGTATTTTTGTTGGGAAAATAATAAATTGATATATTTCAAAGAAATGCTTCCAGTTTGCATATATGCATATTTCATAGAACTTTCGCAATAACCGCAAGCTATTATAAGCAACCCACTCTATTTTAAATTGAAAATTTAGTCACCTATAAAAAAATTGCTTAACTTAATAACAATTATGCAATATTGTCTTTGAAATGTAAAGGTAAAATGCCATCTATTCTTCGTAAAGGTAACGGTTTATTATTATACCGATATAATTAGGGCGTTCTAATTGCATTTAAATAGAGAATTGAAGAAGATGATGATGAATCTTATTTTCATTGTTTTAATAGCGACACGTTGCAAATCATAAATCTGCTTTATGCAAAATGTAAATTTACTTCTTAACAAGGATTAATCTTGTCTGCAATAAAATCTAAGAATTCATTCATAATCATTTCTGGTAAACTTTTGCAATTCGTTTCCGTCGAAATTTCCATCTTTAGGTTATTTTTTAATGAAGTTCTCGTTTTATTATCACTTCCAGCTTACAGTTACTTCAAAAATTCTTTCTCAATTATTTCACTTCTATTTACATGCAATTTTTGTCTTGACTTAACGTTGAAGTCTCCAGTAGCAATATTAGTTATTTTCTGGTTTATTATCTCATTTTATGTATTCTACCACTGCAATTGTAACTATATGAGTAAAATATAACATTTACAGCAGATAGTAAGTAAATTTTTTTATTATTTTTACATTAGTTTGAATTTATTTATTCTTACTGTCGTATACCTTCCCTTCCTGCATACCTGAAAGGTGTATCGATATTTCCTTTGGAATTGTTGTGAAGCCAAACTTATAACAGCGAATTCGAATTTGTTACAATATCAAATTAATCCTCATATTTAGCTTTAGGTATAACAATTAGGTTAGACTTCTGCAGCTATTTGAAGTTTGAGATTGTTACTAAATTTGAAACCTTTTTGCATTCTTCAAACTGTATAGCGTTTTGTGTGATTTTCAGTTATCTATTAAAAGTGCAACAACTGAATGTAATTACGATATACACAATCAGAAATAGTTGTAGGTTAAACAACTTAAAATGAGGTAAGTAGTAGTAATTTCAGAGATGGATGGATTACGATAGCCCACAACTAATTGAAGAATTTTCTTTTATAGGAAATCAAAAACATTTAACGCTTCCAGCCTCCCAAATCCTTGACACAAGCTGGCCATGAACAACACAGTCATTATAGAAAATTGTTGACTCTTCCCCCAATTGGCACAGCCCTTATGTATTCAGATTTAACTTAAAACAACAAGTCTTTTGGGATACTAAATGAAAGTCGCAGTTTTGTTGAAGATTGAGTTAACCCAAGAAAATTAGTCATCTCTAGAATTAAAATCAAAATCTTCCCAGTGTAAAACTTGAACTATTATTGTAATAAATGTCTTCTTCATCTTTCTCTACGGATTAAATATGTTGATAAAGGTAATGGATGGTCAATATGTAGTTTTCTGGGTGGTTGTCTTCAATTGAACTCTAAACTAATAAATCTAACAAGAACAAGTAGGAAAGAAAGGTAGTTAGACAGATGTTGACATTGTGGCTGCTTTCAAAATCGAAATGTTAGGAACTATTAGACAACAAATATTGATCAATTTAATAACATTTGTTTCATTTTTGTTCTACCGCTCTTCTTACTTATTGACTCTTCTTAGAGTACCACATTTATGATCTTTAAGGAGTGGAATCAACCCAAATAGAGTTTTCTCTAGCAGATAGTCGCGTTTCTTTTATACTATATTGCTATACTCAAATGATATGTCTTTAATGGTTCAAAGAAGGCTTTAATAAGTATAGGTGTGCAAAAACGTTCAGGATGTTCATATAGAATCTCTACCACTATATTTCAGCGCTTCAGCACGTTTTTCTTAGTTGTTCGACTTCAGTGTTGGGGAAAAATTAATACCAATATTGATAAAAAATTCCAAAGTTGCAAATATTGCACATGAGCTTATATACCTAATTAAACTCTATGATTTCAAAATTTTAGGTTATGAACACGAATCTAAATCTCTCTGTACAGTGCTTGTTTTGTCAGCTGTCTGAAATAGCAACCTACAGTCACTTTATGTTAGCTGTCTGAATTGCATTCAGTTAAATCAAAGACTGGTAATTGCAACTTGATTTTTATCACTTGCCCACATTTCTCCCTTTGTAGGGTCTTTGTTATAGTAACTTAGGTTTTCAAAATGCATCATAAGATACTAATATTAATCTATGCGTGTACTAAATGATAAAGGGATAATTATTCAGGAATAGAGTAACTGTGGCAACCTGTAAGCGTTTAAAGAAAACATAGATTTCAACGTAAGTTAAGCATACTGAAAGACAAGAGATGCTACCAGAAGATACTGCTAACTGGATGAATACAATGCGACACACCAAAAAAGGTGATTGGAGATGGTTCATTTATAGAAACAAAAATCATCAGGAGAAGAAGAACGATTTAGTATTATTACAGTTGGGAGACAAATCTATTCAAATACACGGAGAATATATTAGATCGTTACTGGAGAAGTAGACGCGCGAGTTTAAGCCTTCCTTTTGGTGCATTTTTGCGTACATAGTAGGAATTCAGTACAGCAGTTGCCTGATATAAAATTTACAATGCGCTGCTGTTGTTACATTATGCTGTTTTAGTGAAAAACCATTTTTAAATTACAACAAGGTTGCGTGCATTACCTCCTGCTAAACAAAAAAAAAACTTTGCATGGATATAACTCTATCAACATCTACGTTTGTGTTTGTGGAAAAAGATTCCACTGAGAACGTTTCATCGGCAGCAGTTAAGTGCGTTTATGGTACAAACGGGAAGTAGGTCTGGAGATTCTCTGTGGATTTTAGTGTGTTTGACCTAAGCTGGAATTGCGTACTAATGGAATTTTATGGGATCAGTCGTTTGTAGTAGCCTTTGACTTTACGTTAACTACTTAAGGGAAAAGTCACTGTACTAAGAGGTAAATCTCAAACTTAAGTAGAAAATAACCGCAGATTGATTATTTGAAATTTAATATTGGATGATTTTCTATATGAATTAAAGTAACTAAAGCTTGTGCAAGAAAAAATTTGGTCACTTGGAAATCACTGCGGGTTTTTCCTCAACGCAAATAACGAAGTGACCTTAAGTTAGTCTGAGTTCAGTTGTTTCTTAAAACAGCAACTTTAGTTGTTTCTAGCAATTGTTATTATAGATAAACTCAAGACAATACGTGCTTAACAAAAGAATGTTGCGCAAACGAATTCCAGAAATGTCATTGGGTAATTGGGAAAAGTCGGTGAATTTCTAAATCAACTATTGCAAATGTTTTACATAATTTGCAATAACGACTAACAATAAATCGGAAGCCTGATTCTGGTAGAAAATCAAATCTAAGTTGCAAAAGAGCAGAAAAGATAGTGGTAAGAGTTTATAAACGAAATATGAACGAGTCACTGAGAGATGTGGCAAGAAAAATTGAAACGTCTTTAACTTGTGTCCAAAAGGTAAAAATACAAAGTGGACTAAAAGCCTTTAAGGTATAAAAACCCAAATAGAGCTGAAAATCAGAACTACAAAGTAATAACCGGCGCAAAAAAAAATGTAAATTAGATTTTTACAGAAATCTGATTGTGTGATAATGGATGATAAAACCTACGTCAAAACTGACTTTCAACAGCTTTTCGGACAAGAGCTTTTTATTTATACAAACACATTTAAAGTTGAAAATAAATATAAACAATAGAAAATGTCAAATTTTACTGAAAGATTCTTAGTGTGGCATGCAATTTGCACTTGCAAGATTACTCCCTAGGATACTTTTTCCTGCCTGTGTAGAAGACACAGCGAGTGTGTAATATCAAGCAGTGAGAAACTGCCAAGGTTTTACTATGCACTAACCTGCTTTGCAATCTCAAAATAATACAAGATACTGTTAGGCTTAAGATTAAGAAGAGTTATAAGTTAAGATAGAGAAGAAGAACAAAAATAGTTAAGCTAAAGAACAAGCAAGGTATAATAATCAATAATAAAGAAGAGATTGTAACCGTGATCCAAGACTTTTATAAACAACTATATAGTTCAAGATACCAAGATAATCATTACACCCGACATAAAGTTCAAAATGTAGGCTCAGAGGAAATCCCTGAAATAGACGGCTACGAACTAACGACAGTTATCAAACAAATAAAAACAAAAGAAGCCCTGGCGAGAATCGTAATATTGCGGAAATGTTAAAAAATGGATGAGACAAGTTAAGAGAGAGTGTTCGCTGAACAAATGCCTGCTGTCTGGTAAAATACCAAAAATGTGGGAAAATGCCGAGGTTGTCATTTTATTAAAAAGGGCGACAAAGGCAATAGAGAGAATTATCGCTCAATTAGTTTGCTGTCCCACCTATATAACATACTTACAAGGAAAATAACCAACAGATTCACACATAAAATGGACTTATATCTACCTCCGGAGCAAGCTGGGTTTCGAAAGGGATTTAGCACAATAGACTACTTGCAGACATTACGCAGTCTTACCGAAAAAGCTACGGAATACAATGTGCCCTTGTCGGCTACCAAAAAGCTTTTGACTCCGTCGAAATGTGGGCAATTTTAAGAGCACTAGACAAAGCCAGGATAGACACCAGATACTCGACTTTTATTAAATGTATCTATGACAATACATATATCGAGATACTAATAAATGAAGACATGAAGATCTAGAAAATTTCAGTCAAAAGAGGAGTACGTCAAGGAGACACGATCTCACCAAACCTATTCACGCTGGCACTGGAGGATGTTTTTAGGACCCTAAACTGGCAAAATAAGGAGATAAATATAGACGGAACAAGACGTAATCATTTATAATTGCATCACGCATCGAGACAAATTGGACTGGAAATGAACCTGACAAATGGGAAAATAATGAGTCCAAAGCAAATAAATATTACCATCGATATTCTGCCATTAGACAACATATCCGAGTATATACACCTCGGACACAAAAATTCAACTGGGAAAGGAGAACTAAACAGCAGAAATTTTCCGAAGAGTAAATCATAGTTGGACAGCAATTGGTAAGCTCGCGTTTATCTTCATATCACGAGATATTCCTATAAATCTCAAAGGAAAAGCGTATGAGTCATGTATAATGCCAGTTCTTACATACGGCCTTGATACAATGATCCTAACACGTATGTCCATGAACAAACTTCAAGTTGCACAGCGAACAATGGAGAGGGCTATACTTGGTATTAGCTTAAGAGATAAAGTCTCAGATGAGAAGACCCGGCAAAGAACACAGCTAGCGGATGCTTTGAAAAGAGTGGCCTAACTGAAATGACGATGGACTGGACACGTAGCCAGACAGAACAGCGACGGATCAGTGTACAAAATCTCAGTATAGCGCCCAAGAGAGAATTGGAATAAAACTGCTATAGATAGAAACAGATGAACGAAATTGATGACCACAAGCTGAGAAAAAGAAGAAGATGATGATGAGTTGATCAAACATTACATAAAAGCAAATTACAATTTCTTCTTTTGGTCAAACGTTAACTAATTAAACTTTCAGGTCGGCAGAACAAGGTTAAGCTTAACTTGTGAACAGAAATTCAGAGGTTTAATCGATGTGATCATACACTGCTCAAATGAAAGAAGTTTTTGTAGGAGGATATTATGTAAGATGCATTTTTTTTCAGGATTCTGTTTAGGGGCACAGTGAGTCCGCCACCGACCTCAATGAAATTTTTGCTGCCGATTCTACATCAAAAATATGTTAACACGTATTTTGCCATTAGTCTAAGTAGGCCCCCCGGGACTAGTAGAAAAACATTATAAGTTGGAAAATAAAAATAAATAATAATAAAATTTACTGTGCCATGTCTGTTCCGCCTTTTGTTGTAAATTTTATTCTGGCCTTCCTGGGGCGTATATTGAAAACCCCCTATAGACAGGTCTAATTATCTTCGATGTAGAAACACCCATAAAAGTCGAAATCGATTAAGACAGCTGGAGCATTGCCAGTTTCATGAAAACCAATTTTAGCTATTTTCCGACCTGTAATATTTTTTTGTGGGGCCCGAAGGGCCCATTTAGACGAACGACAAAATACGTGTCGACTTATTTTCGATATAGAATTCACTGTGCTTTCCTCTTGTGAGACATACCGACTAGAATTAATCTTTGAGTAAATCAAAACAAACTGTTGCATTTGTTCACGTTAGTTATTAAAACATTATTTTTCCTTGAACAATTAAAAAAAAACTGTTTATTGTTGGAAATTGCTATCAAGTATAACTGGATTCTTGAGACCGGAATTTTAATTTATGTATGTTATGTTTAACAAGTTTGAATTTAATTGCAAATCAAGATGTCTTAACTAACAATAAGAAGAAGCTCGAAATAAGCGCTTTAGAATTTCATTTGAATAAATAACTGTTAATTATAGATTTAAGATCAATAAAAATAAGACTTTTTTTACATTTTACGTAATATCTCTGAATTTTATTTGAAAATGATTATTGATTAGGACAAACACACCCATAACCTTTTTATAGATTAATTAAAGCTCATCATCTATTTTTGTATTTTACTTCCATCAAGCAGAGGTGTTAAAATTCCTGCTGTGCAGAAATATAAATTTCAAGAGCATCTCATTTAATATTTACATGATAACGACATGTGTATGCCTTACCTTGATTAAGTTCTTCACTTTTAAAATGATAAATTTATTTCAGACTAACATTATTTATAAGATCGCACTAGAACATCAAATATGTTTAAATTATTACTCTTCTCTTATCTGCAATTAAAAATATATTTAATTAATTATCCAACCGTGGAAGGAGAAGTGTTAATTTACGATCTGTACTCTACATCTTTTGACATTTCAATCTGGAAATTGAACTGTATTTTCTTGCACTGTTTTTGATTCAAAGAAATTGTACAATAAAAAAGTTATTAAAATTAAGATATTCATTAATTATTTTGAACCCACTAATAAAAATATGATACTCTTGTGGGTTCATACATTTTGTAATGTGTGAACTTAACCTTGAAACGATAATTTAGTAGAAGAACAGTAGGTAGGTAATGGATATTATTGCAAACAAAAATTAATCCTATTTTAACACAATGCTTCAAAACTATTAAGCAATTCCTTTTTAAGTAGTAGAGAAATCTAATTAGCAATGCCAAATCGATTATAAAAAAAGAACCACTTACCTTCAAAATTTACTAATGTCTATCACAATTATGATTATTATTAATTATTATTAAAGAAATTCTGAAACGTAATCTTCAATAATTTACTACTGGTAATTTAACAAGGAAAACTTAAGAAGCTTCAACTTTGACCGATTCTGTTTGCAACATCCTGGTAACCTACAAATTTAATTAACGGACCATTTTAAACTGAATGAATCCAAATGTATACGCAGAATTAAATTTCCTGCTATAATGGTTTCTAAAATGATTGTTCAGAAGGTTTATTAATCTTGAATGATAAAATGGTGTTCATTATATAAACATGACTAAAGAATGTAACAACGGTCAAGTAATGGAGAGGTTCGTTTTCTAACTACTCGTTAATATCGTTATTGGAAGCTTGTTTATTCCATAAAAAATAGCTCCGCAATTTGATCAAGTCTATGCATCTAAATTATCTTAATTTATCTGTGACATAAGCACAAGTAAACCGAAGCAGGTCACGACCTCAACAATAATTTTTGTTTTCTAATCTTCGTCTTCCTAGTTTGCTATTGCTTCCTCGAAATATATTTTGTTCACGATATTACTAATGCAATACGAAGCAGTAGATCACACTAAATCTTATTGAGTAAAATATAAATACTTATATAATTTGCTTGCGACGCAAGTAACTACTGAATTAGATTCTTTAAATTCCTGAATGAATGCTGTATCCTGCATGCATGATTCTGTGACACTTTTAACGATCACTTTAATTTTCCTCATTTTATATATTTGTAAGTGACAAGTGATATTTTTGTTATTCTTTAAATTATGTTTAGGACATTTTTTGAACTTTTTAAAATAAAATAGTTAGAAATTACTTTAGTCAAATAAATAGTAAAGTACACTATTTTAAGGGAGACTTTCAAATTGCAACTTACCTGAAAATCTGAAAATGCAAAATATCTCCTAATAATGAATAATATTCACCCGTATTTGACTCTCGAACTACTTATTTCGTAAACGCACATTCTATGTAGTATTCTACTATACCTAAGATATGTAAATGAATAGTAAAAATGTGTAAGCGACGTGATGCATTTTCGAACAAAATAATGCTGACAGATTTATTTACTTAGAGTTCAGTAAATTATAAACACTAGTGCAGATTAGTCAGTAAAAGGTTTGTCGATTTTCACTTAACCTGGAAATTTCTATTAACTGGCTTATATAAGAAGAAGTATCATCTACTATTAATGGTCTTTTACGACTTCAAGTAAATCTCTGGAAAAGAATGGCAAGTTTTTAATGTTGAGTTTAAAGAGTATAACATATTGTTGTAATAATAGTCAATAATAATGGTAATCAAATAAGAATTCCTGTCAATATGACAACACTTAATTTTATGAGTGCTCAATCTCTAAACTTTGTGCATGTTGTAACACAATTTTTTCTTTAAAAAATTTGCTAAATGCAACTGTGAGAATATAACACTATTCTTTTCCTGGAAGAAATTTTAAAAAACCAACTATTTTAGTCAAGTATAATTAGTTAGTAGAGTTATATCAATTGTAATCGTAATTTAGTTTGCTCCTGTTGGTACAATAAATGCTTAGGAATATTTGACTATTTATAAAACATCTAACTGAAAAGCTGACAACCTGTACAAGTGTAAAACGTACTCTTGATTTATAAGACCATAACAATCCTGTATAAGGAGCAATCATCATTTTCTTAATTAAAAGCTGTATTAACTGATTGTCAGTTTTAAGACAGAGATACCCAAGCAGCACACAATATTATAAAAATATTTTCAAAAAATATTCCAGTAATATTAACCTAAATGTAACACTTTTGAATATTATGCTTACATTAACTAAAAATATTTTCTCGATATTTTCTCATAATGTTTTGTTAATATTCGGTAATAACATTATAAGAACATTATTCCATAATATTAAGCTAATATTTAGAATGAACATTATACTTATATTTGGTACCAAGTAGTACACAATATTACAGTAATATTTTTAAAAAATATTCCAGTAATCTTAAATGTAACATTTTTGAATATTTTCCTTACACTAGCTGAAAATGTTTTCTTGATATTTCCTCATAATGTTTTGTTAATATTCGGTAATAATATTCTAGTGATATTTTCAAAAAATATTCCACTAATATTAAATGTAACATTTTTGAATATTTTCCTTATATTATCTTAAAATATGTTCTTGATATATTCTCGTAATCTTCTGTCAATAACATTGTACGAACATTATTTTATAATTTAAGATAATATTTGAAAGGAATATTTAAATTACATTTGGTGCCAAGTAGCACACAGTATTACACAATTTACATTGTTGAATATTTTCCTTATATTAGCTGAAAATACTTTCTTAATATGTTCTCATAATGTTTCGCTAATATTTATTCAAATTGGAGTGTACTGATATAAAACAATACAATACAAGAAAAGCACTCTCCAAAAGTTTTAAATATGCGAGAGAATTGTATAGAAGTACCCCTAGATAGATCTGTTTCGACGTTATTCTGGTCTAATCAGTAGAGTATAACGTTTTATAATTCTCACAATTTCATACTGCCCTATATATAGAGCTCAAATAATGACATGCGTAGCATGAAGCTTTAGCGCCGACATCTCATAGTCATCACCGCAACCACACAAGGTGCAAGAGTCAACACGACCCCACTCCCCACAACTCCTTCTAGAGATTTCTGTCCAGGATGTCGTAAAACTGTAAATGTAATAACCACATCATTGTATAATATTCTAGTAATATAAAATATATATATAGCCTGAATATGTTTAGGTAACGTGTTACTAATATATGTTCCTAATATAGCAGATTATACAGATGATATTTGTTTTACTTCTACTACTATTTTAATTTTTTGGTGAATACAAATGCCTGTTGCATAACCATTTTTATATTATTCACATAACTTAATATAATCCCTGATTATTTATTAGCATATATTATATTCTACATTTTTTGAAATTTACTTATAGAATTACATTTTATGTTTTCTATTTATATTAATACTCTATTAGCATTAAGATCCACATTGCGCAATAATGTATAATAAGTTAAATGAGTTGTAGCTTAAGGGTGGGATGCCCTGGAAAGAAAAGTATCTGTAGTGAAGGACAGAATCTTGTGCATTAGGTTGTGCAGAAGCCTAGTGATGAATACTAGAACTTTACACAGAGTTGCAAAATTATCTGCGTTTTAGGGTGGGGCCATTATTAAACGATAAACGAATGCTTCAGCATTAAAAGGACTAGTAGAAATATTATAGTAGTGTTTCCGTATAAACCGTAAAATTATTCGGTTTCATAACTTCATTTAAATTCCTTGATTTGTTATAAACCTTTTAGATTGTTCTAGAAATATATTTTATTTGCTTAAAGATATTTGCAAAAATTTCAATAATTTATTTTATATATTCTCACTGCTTATAGCGGTTTAATTTAACAATAACAATAAGCTTTATTAACTAAATTATAACAAACTTTATTTAATTTATTGTTTTATTTATAATATATAATATAATATAATATATTTATTTTATATTCCCCCAATATCAGATTGTCTGAAATTTTAGAAACAATTACACGAATAGTTCGACGCATTCGTGATCTGCATTCGCCTTTCCTGAAAGGATCACGTGAACACAAATACTTCATATACATGCATTTGTAAAACTATATAAGTAGGAAGTTTGTAGGAGAATCGAAATTATTATATTAATCATAATCTCATTAAATCAATGACTAATTAGAGCTGGTTTTATATTAAGAATAACTCAAAATCTAACATTTTACGAACATACTACATCCTATTGAGTATTATGCTATTATAAAGACGTTATTGAGGCCTAATTGTCACCTTAGACAACTATATCTGTAAACAAACTAACTAAGCATTACTATGCAATAGGAAATGGATAATCCGATCGCTACCTGGTATTTTACTGTACCCACCTGTGGTAAATATTTTTGTCAGGTACGTTTCAAAAAGAATAACATCTGTTTTTGGAAGCCACCTTTTAGGATTGTGTTTACTCATTTTACTGGCAAGGTTAATATTATGTTTTTCGTCTAACATAAAATTTAAATTATTATGAAATCAGCTGCTGATTCCAAACGAAAGTGAATTACATGGTGAAATCCCATAAGATGATTTTTAATGTTTAATTTTAAAAGATATATTGATTTTTAACTGGTAAAAAGTGTTTCGACTATAAAGGTAGTATGTAAATGATCTAATTAAAATTAAAGCAGACGTACAGTGCTCTACAAATTCAAATAAGACGTGATAGAAGTAAGTTGAGGTTATGTTGTTTATGAATGAGCACGTTGCTTTTTTTAAATTAATTTAATAATAGCAAATTTCGTGGATGGGGAAGACAGGAAGTCAAATAAAACACAGATTAAGATTTCAATAGAACATTGTATTTAAATAGCAAATTTTTTAATATGAAGACCGAATTAACTTTTCAGATACTGGTTCAAAAATCAGTACGGAGGAAGAACTTGCTCTTCATAATATAAAAAATATAAAATATACTAACACCGTCCTTCGATGCTCATTGTTGCTTAGCTGACGAGCTTCGTCCGAAATTGGTCTTCTACGTACATTCATAGTATTCCTTAATGATGTACTCTTCATGTTTTCCAATTACACACATTAACGTTAGGTGATTATTTCATTTTAGTTGATTAATAAGTAATAATGTATTTTGTATCAAGCGTGTTAAGATATCCTTATAATTGTTTTTATCTATGAATCAAATGATTTTTTCATTTTTATGGCATTAATATAATAAACAAATATTTGTATTTGCTCTAGTCAACGAACAATAAATGAAATTACTTATCCCTATACAGCACCCATACAAAAACATACGGAAACCAACGCCGACCGCTGTATTGTATATTCAGTTAACCTTTTTGGTGAAGGATTAGCAAAAATGTAATTTATTGCACTTTGAGCAGTCGAAGTCAATAGGTATCCCTTTTAGGTACTTCCAAGAATTTCTAGGTACCTACTCAACTACCACCGCTACTACAGTATTAACTATTTTAGAAAATATTTGTTACTCTATTAATTATCGCCTTTTCTTAAAAATAATGCTATTAAACTGCTATAAAACGTATGTATTATGCTGTCTATCTAACTATATCACAAGTCAAGAAATACCAAAAATAGTATTTTTGTTCGAACATAATCTACAAAATCGGAATTCTTCATGCCCGAAAAGATCTTTCAATCAAGTACCGTAACTGGGATATAATTATCTGAAAACTTGAAAATTTCTATTTCCTGAAGCTAAAACATTTTTAAAACGCTTCTCTTGAAAACTTGCAATTTTGACTTGTGACGTTCTTCCAGGTAAGCGATATGGTACAGTGCTGTCTACTGAATACCGGCTAAACTAATGTAGGTCTAAAAGCAGACAGTGTAGTAGTGTGTGTGGTTTATAACATTACTATTTGAAGACAATTGTTTATAAATAACAAATTTACAATTTACTGGAAATTAGCAAATACACTACTTTAATCTCGTAGTTCCAATGTTTCAGGTGTTCTGGTGTATTTATGGCTTGTTATAAAACCGTTATTTTTTGTATTTCTTGTTCAGATTCTATTTATTTGCGTTTTTATATAGTGCAGACACAACCCAAACTATTTAATTATTTTAACATATTAATACTAAATTATGCTTACTAAAATTAGTTTTACGACAAACCTTTATAATATAGCATCAAGTTACAACTTTCTTTTTCCATAAAAAACCTAAGGTTTTCGTAATTTCAAGTAAATAAGACTTACTATAAGCCCATATCTAAAGGCAGGGCGATATCCTCACCTTAAGATGTTTCTTAAGCTTACGCATCTCTTCAGTGGAAGCAGCCCTCACTAAGAACTATGAGTGTCCCTTTCCATTAAAAATAGATGTAATAATCATTTTTACCTTTAAAAGAGACACAATCATTTTCTAAGAAGGTTTTGCACAATAATATGTTATTCCAGATATAAAAAGACAGGACTTGAAGAAACAGCAACAGTGTTCACAATTTCGTTTTAGCAGTCATTTCATTTTATATTACTGTAATTTTAATTTAATATTTAATTTAATAAAACACATTAACAATATCAGAGTACAATAATTATTAAACCTAACCAAGAGGACAACATGCCTACAAATGCAAAGAGATAATTCTATGAAGGACGTCTGCATCCACACATAACACTTAAAAAGGACATAAAGTGTAATATCTAATAACTAAAATTGGTAAATGAACTTTAGTGCAATGAGTTGTTTAATCTAAAAACTAATCTGAATAAATTGAATTTTTAAAAATAATCCAAAGAAGCAAATAAGAAATACAGCAAAACTATTTTCTATTAGTAGTCTACAATTATTGTCATTTCTTATGTTACTTTGTTATGTATATGTACATGTATGTATTTTCATGCTTACATAATTAATTTTATCAAATGCGAACTATAAAATTTCACAGATGAGAATGAAATGCAAAGCTGCAAAACTTGTGAAGATAGGCATTTAGGCAGGTACCAAAAAATATAAAATTTGTACGTTTGGGATGTAAATATATTTCTAACAATAGAAGACCTACCGACCGACGGTCAGAGCAATAAACCAGCAATAAACCCCTTAAAAGAATAAATAAGAATATGCAGGCAATCGTACCAAGCAACTAAAATCAATTTTACCGTTAAATGTGCAATGTTTATATTAAAACACGTCATGAAAATCAAAATTAATTGTAACAAAACAATTACGTAAGTCATTTCAGAGATATTTAATTAATTATATGGCTTATGAAGTTTACCTTTGCGGCGATAATTAAGGAAAAAGAATGCATTTCTAATTCTTATAACACATCATCAAAACATGTTTTCTGATATTATACTACTATAAAGTTCTTGTAAGGGTTACTAACATAAACAATTACCACTAAATACCAACATAGTATGTGCATGATCTGCTATTTGCTAGTTTTATCAAGTTATTAATTTATTTAGTTTTTAACCAGAATGCCCAGAATTTATATTATATGATATGTATAATAATTACTACATTGTAGGTGCTGGGTATGTTACCTAGCACATAGTATAGGTACATACAACAGGCAGAAGAAAAATTCGTGGAATAAGTTTCTTTTCAGAAACCGGCAATGGGTTAGTTTTAATTAGTTGTTAGGCTAGTAACTGTAACATTATTTAGATGCCATCACAAATTGAAAAAAGTTATTAACATGCCCTGTAACCTTCTTGGAACTCTTAAGTGAAATACAAATTTATTGTTTAAAACTGAGAACTTCTTCAAATTATTGCTTCAAAGTTTAAAAGGTTTAAAAAGGAATTATAAACCTAAACTTCCAGGTAGGACCTTTAAACACAAAACATATGTATATTGTTGTATAACTACAATAAAATACTTTTATTGGTAAACACAATTTATTTATTTATATGAGGCGTACACTTTTACACAAAAACTAAATTAAATTATTTCTATATTAACTTTAAAATAGAATAATATGGATTTTGTTATACTAGACGAACTGACTTTGTTATAATAAATAAACTGGACAAAATGAACAATTATAATAAAATGAACTGACTTTTTTATAATGAACGAATGAATGGAAATGAACCTCGAAAAACCAAGCCTAAAGGCTTTTATACCCTTCGATTAACCTGATGTGACTTGTAGGAAGATTTTAGAAATAACAATACTTTAAAAATGGGTCGTCACGGAAACCCTTACAAATCTTTGAAAGGTATATTTGGAAGCTTCCTACGTTTATAATATTTACGAATTTTAATTATTTATGCAGGTATGCAACAATATAAACTCATCTGAGGGTGTGAATCAAATTTCGTTTTGATAACGCACCACGAAAAGAAATGTTAGCTCTGTTAATATTTAGAATAATAAATATTGCAAATTAAAGTTGAGTATTATATTATTTTATGTTACGTATTATATCAGACAGATTAACTTATACAAAGAATTACGAATCTGATTTAAAAAGTGTAATAGAGATTTACTTTTTAATGCCCATATTCGTTTAAATATTTTTGCTAACGCGTTGTACACATCATTGTAAAAGTAATAATAATATACTACCAAAATATTATTGTATTATAACGCTTTAATATTAATATAATATTACCTGAACGTTTTGTACATAATGTTACCATATAACTTTTACATAACATTTTCTTTATATCATATGAAAATATTACCAGTAGTTACGAACTAAATATTAAGAGAATATTTTCTAAAGGTTATGACAATAATATAAAGAAATAATATTATCATGATGTTATCATAATATTTTTTCCGAATATTATATTATCTTACAATCTAATATTCAGGTAATATTATCTGGACATCACGAATATTCGCATGACATTCGGAGTTGTCCTAATATTATCTGAATATTACTAGAATATTTTTAGGAGATTGTGTGCTGTTTGGGAAGTGCCTCAAATCATGTATAAATTTTCTAGTGCTGACGATATCCAGCTATTTATAAAGCTATAAGAGTACAAGGAATGGAGGGACATATTTTTTCAGGACAGTGATGTATGCTTCTTTCTTAGGCAATGAATACTGCTAGATTACTGAAGTTTACTCTGTGTCTAGATTTGTTAATTCATGTCAAATTCAGTATGTGCCAGTCACTTATGTCACTATTTGTGCCTCTACCTTCAGCAGCAAATTAAAGAGTTTTGGCAATAAATAAAGAATTTATTAACTGCTGAAACATCTTTAAACGTTATCCATCTATATTCACATCAGTGAAGATTGTAGATATTCAAATATCCAAATATAATGAAGAAGATAGTGAATGACATTGCTGGTTTTCCAACTAGGCTACTCAGTAATTCTTCTAGACCCTAATATATTCTTAAAAATTCATTAGACTATGATAAAATTTTAAAGTCCAGCCCTGAAGTCGCTCTGTTAGTAAAACATGGTTTCTATTTTATTTGCTTACGGCTTAAATAATATTGAAAATGCGTTACTTACTGTTAATGCATTTATGCTTTCAAAGTGCTAGATTTAGGTTTTTTAAGTGTAAAATCTATTCCAACCGCTAGTTCCTTTATGCAGTGATATTTCTAGTTTTACTGATGTATTGTTATAAAGGAAGTTAGAATTGGTCTTTAAATTCGATTAAACTTGGGCATTTTAAATCACTCAAATAATCGGCGGGAGTGACGAGGTCGCTTTTTCACTCTGATATCCCGGCCGCCCTCCCTCTCCTGTTGCTCCTAAAGCGGCCGCCGTTCTGAAACTTGCCGACAAACTTTTATCATCCCATATCTGCAGCTTGCTTTCCTTTCATGTTGCCTCTTTGAATTTTTTGCTTTACCCAGTGTTACCACATCCACATCCTTTTTAGTACAATCTTATAATTTTCAGAGTTCCAGTTCTGGTCACCGCACTCTTATTCGAATAAAACTATTTTCTAAAATCATCTTATCTTGCTGTCAGCGATGGATGTACACACGCGCTTGAGAACTGCTAACTTCCGCTGCTGAAGCCGTAAACATCCACTGCTTGATCCACACGGACCACATTCAAGAAACTTTTCTTGAGCCGTCTCATTACCTGCTTTCTTTTGGATTTTAAGTTTTTTGTAAAGATGTTTCCGGCTTTGGATGACAACGTGACGACCTTAAGCTGCCAATTAGCAAATTGCACGATCAAGCTCTTTCTGTTCCGGATACGTAACAAGAATCTCACATTTATCATTTACTTAGGTAGATCCATCACTGATCTCATCGACACACCCTGTCCCTTCTGTTTTAATTGCCATTACTTCCGACCAACTCCACTGTATCTTAAATTTCAATTTTTTCAAAAACTTTTCACACCATTAGCGATCGAAACAACGCCCACTGGGAAGAGTTTCAGATACACGTCGAAGATAATCTTCTGCAAGACCTTATTATTAACAAAGTAGAAGACATAAAAAACATGGTCGAGAAGTTGTCATCACCATCCAAGACGCTAAGCAAGCTTTTGTTCCCAAAACAACTATTGAATCAAAGTTACCCTATCCCACCATAGACGCTAGGTGATCCGCAAAAAGTGAGGAGTGAAGACTCAACGTCTTTGTCTGCCAGCACAGCAGAAACTTTGTTTGTTTGAGCCTGAAACACCTTCATAATATCTGACACAAACTCTGCGTCCTGACGAAACTTTTGAAGCATCCTATCTCACCCACGACGGCAGTGTAATAGCAATCTCTAGGGCAGGGCAAGCCTTTTCGCCGTAGACCTGGAAAGAATTTACCAACCACCTGACGACGTCTACCTTAACCCTGATATCATCGCCCACCTCCGAGTTCCCGCTCTGAAACCCTTCCGAACGTCTTAAGTTTAGTCCTGGGGAAGGAAACAGCTAAAGATTCAGAATCGGGCAAAAATTCTGTTTTCTACAATGATTCCTTTATAGGCTGTTATCCTTATATTCAACTGTTGCTTCCATTTCGCTTGGTTCATCTTAACGTTATAGTCAGAGTTTTCAAAAGATATTGAGAAATAGATTCCCCAAACTAAGTTATAACTTTCTTCCTGACGACTAGACTGGGTTCCGCCCCAGTAGATCATTATAGAATCTCCTTTCCGTCTTCACACCAAAGCTACTTTTCTGAACATTAAGCAAAAAATCGACGAGCTCTGGCACGACAGACTTCTTTATAAGTTCCGAACTGCCGCGATTCTCTCCTTTATTGTTTAGATAATTAGCAATTATCTAGCCACCAACATTACATACAAGTGTACCGGACTTGGTTCAGAGATCCAATCTTTTGCCGCTTCTATCCATTGTTTACTGCCAGAACGTCCTCCGCTACAAGGACTTTAGGCCCAACTGTCTAAATTCGCGAAGGACACCGCTCTATGAGTATCATCTCGAAAATCCACCAAAGGATCAGAAATTACAGTGATCAAACTTGGGTGACTGGAAACTTAATTCCAAACGTGGAAAATCAGACCAAATCTACAAAGAAATAAACGCCCTTCTATGTTGTCACAATAGCCGGACGCCTCACGCCTGCAACTTTTGCCATCAGTCAAACACCACGGTACTACCTTCATCTCTACGTTCACATCAAGTGGCAAGCTGAAACACTGTCTGAACACCATTTAGTGGAGCGGCGGTTGCCCCTCCAGACTTAGCGGCGGCATTCCATTATGCCATTCACATCTCCGATCTGTGGCCGATTAATCCTTCAGATTATGCAATCACCAGACTCCAATCAAAGGGAAAGGCCATCTGCAGAAAAATCCGTCGTGTAGAATGTTTCTAACCCTCCGAGGAAGTGTACGAAAGGGCTAGATTTCTCTTGTAAATGGACATCTGGAATTCATGTCTTTGTGAACTTCAGATTCCCACCTTTACTTTCGAGAAGGAAACTCAAAAGCAGCATAAACACCTTTTCCCCGTCTTCGTTATACGTGTCAATAATCTTACGAGGTCTATTCAAAAAGTATCGCGAATTTTGAATTTCCGCGGGTTACGTATATTCAATTTTCGATTTTTTTGTGGCGTTATGTTGGTATTCATGTCCCTCACTTATGCCGACAAGTTCGGCCATTTTGAATGTTCAGTTAATTTTTGACAGCTGTTTTGCTTGGACGTGTTTTGGCTCGTCTTCGATTTTTGCCTACTCTAAAAAATAGATCATAGAATCTGTATTAAATTTTGTGTGAAAAACAAAATTAAGTGTGCGGACGCATTCCGAATGTTGACTGTGGCATATGGTGAAGCTACCTTGGACCGAAGCAACGTTTATCGGTGGTACAAAATGTTCTCAGAGGGCCGAGAAGATGTGAACGACGAAGAGCGTGCCGGACGCCCGAGCACGTCAACAACAGACGAAAACATTAATGAAGTGAAGAAAATAGTATTGGCCAATCGTCGAATCACCGTTAGAGAAGCTGCCGAAGACCTAAACATATCGATTGGCTCGTGCCATGCGATTTTTACCAATGATTTGAGCATGAGACGGGTCGCCGCAAAATTCGTACCAAAATTGCTCGCATTAACATTGCTAAGGAGCTGTTGGACTCTGTCCGCGACGACCCAAATTTGCTCCAGAGGGTCATAACTGGTGACGAATCATGGGTTTATGGTTATGACGTGGAAACCAAAGCTCAATCATCCCAATGGAAGCTGCCGCACGAGCCAAGACCGAAAAAAGCGCCCCAAGTTTGGTCTAATGTGAAGATTTTGCTTACAGTTTTCTTCGATTGCAGGGGCGTGGTGCATCATGAGTTCTTGCCACAGGGTAGAACGGTCAATAAGGAATATTACCTGCAAGTTATGCGCAATTTGCGCGAAGCAATCCGCCAGAAACGCCCGGATTTGTGGAAGAACAAAAATTGGCTTTTGCACCATGATAACGCCCCTGCTCACACATCGTTGCTTGTGCGCGAATTTTTGGCCAAAAACAACACACTAATGATGCCGCAGCCACCGTATTCCCCAGACCTGGCCCCCTGTGACTTTTTCTTGTTCCCTAAACTGAAGAGGCCCATGAAAGAACGACGCTACGCTACGATTGAGGAGATAATGACGGCATCGAAGGAGGAGCTGAACAAGATCACAAAAAATGATTTTTTGAAGTGCTTCGAGGATTGGAAAAAACGTTGGCACAAGTGTATAATATCTGATGGGGATTACTTTGAAGGGGACAAAATAGATATTCATGAATAAATAAATAATTTTTGAAAAAACACAAAATTCGCGATACTTTTTGAACAGACCTCGTATGTCCGAGTTGATGGACATTCTATTTGACACTCTTCTCATATGCAAATTACTCACAACCGAGGAGCTCACTCACTTGCACCCCAGACATTATGGAGCGACGCAATTAGTGGCTTTTCTTAGCAGCAAAGACAAATTCCACAACAGTACTTTTTTTCCGACCCCACCTACACCACACAACAACACAACACTACTTGAAACAGAAGAATATAACTGTGCTGCGCTGTCACCAGGTCTCAACGTGGTTTTGTTTTCGCGCCCTCCATGATTCGACTTACTCGAACCAGAGCACCACTTCTTCCAAAAAACAAAATGGATTTTACCGTTTTAGCCAAAGAAGAGTGGAGTTTTTAAAACGGTTTTCGGTTGCCCAACGCAACATTGACATTTCACCAAGTAAAAGGATAAAGATCCTAAAACGCTACTGAAAGAACATGATTCTATGTGCAGCAGGTACTAGAAAACTGAAAGTGGTTTTTGTCAAAGCACTGTTTAAAATCAAAAAACTGTCAATATTGTTGGCAGAAATAGTGCTTAAGTTTAATGAAGAAGGTTTTTGTTGTTTTTATTTTCTGTACTATGATTTTCTTAATATTCGCGTTATGAAATAGTAATCATTTTTGACAATTAATGACGAAATATTTTTGTTCAGAAATTTGAACGTTTTTGTTTATGATTTATACCTAGTTCACTTTTACAACCAAAGCTTGATATTCTGCATAAAAGTTAAGCTTAAATTTGAATGATGTCATTCTCCAAAGATACGCAACTGTCTTTGTCACAGAATTGAATACATTTAATTTTATCTTTTATTTAGTATATTAGCATAATAAATACGTGTTCTGAGACTCACAATATTATAATGCATAATTAGTTTCTTAAAATTCCGCTTCTGTAATGTATATTAGAAAAGATGGTATTAGCCCTCATTTTCGAAACTCCGCTTCTATATTACATCATTTTGTATAATGCGACATAGTTACATTTTGATGGGATAGTTTTTCTAAGTGGGAGTTATTAATCATCTTATGTTAGTACTAACCAGATAACTAGTTAGGAAGGGATAAAAGATTAATTACGATAGTAACAAACAATTTTTTTAATATACAAACACAAAAGGGATAACGCACAAAAGAGGCACCTTAAAATTTTGGAATGAAGCCTAGAAATTTACAATGTTTACGAATGAAAAATTACTTTTATTAAGTTCATCCACTGCACTTCCTTGACGTTAGCGTTAACATTATTTATTTGAAGAGCATGCCGTATAAATTATCCTCAATTTCATCTACCTTGACCTGCAATATCTTGTCAGCCACGAGAATAAATTTTTATAATCAGAACTACTTGAATTTTTATGTTAATTCTAATTTGTTGTGCATTCCTCAATTAAGTTACATTAACCATTATCAGATGTTTTACATGGTTTACTACTTTTGAAAATGTGTAAACAATTATATCTTACCTACAATTTGCATTAGAAATTGTATAATTATCTAGTCATAAGATAAGGTGACATTCTCACAAGGTAAAAAGGAAATGCAAAAAATTTTGCAAGTTTTTCTAATCTAAAGAACCTTTCATTCAAGTCAAAAATTTATTCCTTATCTATTACTTGTTGCTACTTGTACAAGAACGAAAAGAAATATTTATTAATACAAGACATTTAAAATTGCCTCACAGATGCAAATTTTATAAAATTCATTTTTATGAGGTTAGAATTCTTTCTTGCCCATCCTTATGTAATATACAAACAATTACTATAAAAGACAATGTTATACTTTCTAAAACTAAAAACGTTTTATTGCCTTCCATGCATTCATAACTGTCAAATTTTGTAAAACAAAACATCTAAAATCATTTAAAAAATATTTATGTTCTAGTATTAACATTAAAATTAATAAGAAGAAATTTAAGTATTGCTAAACCGTAAATACTTCTGTTATAAAATATCACGGGTATTGTATTTTCAGACCCGAGGAGAAACATATATTAATGCCACCCACATGTAGAAAAGATTCAAACTAAATAAGAATAAAACAGATAACTAAAATTTCACTTTCCTGAATTTGTCACATCCTGTTGCCGCACCACATATTTCTTATTAAAGACGTAACCCTTAAGGTCACTGATTTATTTAAAAGTGAAATGAATCGTGCATACCGCAGATGGGTATAAACAACAGTCACGCATTTACAAGTACATCTACATAGGTATTTCTTTAGTATTTATGAAATTGGTATATTGGAAAATCTAAACACAAAGTTTACGTAAATTCCATTTTAAAATGTTTTTATAATAAAATAAAATAAATTATGTAAAAACAGTTAACCGTCATTCCATATCAAGCGATCCACTTTGTGACAAAAATTTTAGCAGATACTACGTATTCAGATGCCAAATCATTTAAAGCAATTAAAAATCATTTTTAATTAGTTTATGGGTTTGTTTGAGATCCTCTTTGTTGTCATTACAATAAATCGTTTTAAGAACAACAAAAAAATTGTATCTCTCATGAAGGTTTTATTCACTGGGGGGGATGGGGATGTTAAAGCACAAGACGAATTTGATATAAAATATGGAATAAAGTGAAATCAATAAGTCGCAATAAAACACAATTTCACTATACTAATTTATTGCTAACATGGAGTTTCATAAAGTATCAACGAGGAAAATAAATAATGAAGTGGAAGAAGATAGGTTGCTATTGGAAAAAACTTTGTGTGTTGCCACTGGTCGTTAATATACAAATAAGAGTAATTATTGTTGTTTATTGTACGATATTGCTGCGTATTTTGGCTAGACGTGATGCAGGACCAATGGACATAGACGTTTAACTCTTATTCGCTAAGATGAAGATATTATTTTGTGCTTGGCCTTTGTTTTGGGGTATTTTTCCAATACAGACACTTTTCTTCTTTCTCCCAATTTTGAAAATAAAACCTTCAGATGGCTTCTAGTAAAACCACAGAAGCGTTCAGGTAAAAGGTGAGACTAGTTTCTTCTCACAGATCAATGAACGTACTTCGAACCTTTCGACCTATGTTGATATCTAGCGCGTACATCTGAAGGAATATGTGTCAACACCTTTTTCCGTTGTGAATTCATCATCAACTTACAGTTCCTTGTTTAAGCGTGACTTCTTCTAAACAGATTCGAAAGGAAACAAGCCATTAAAATCACTTTCTTGCGGAATCTTCCAATACGTCACCTGCTTTTTGATCTTTGCTTGGAACCAAATCACAGTTGACTTCCAACGTCCTGGCAAGACTGACCTGGAAACAACTAGAGTGCCTTGATATTGTTTCAATATTATGTCATTTTTCTAATGGGTAGAGTGTGGACACACTTGCCAAACCCGTTTTTAAAGAATAGTCGTTAAACGTTAAATTTCGATATCAGCGTCATTTTAGCCATAGGCGTACCCTGAAAAATATGTCTTTTGGACAATTTACCTTTTGTCAATTCTGGTTCGCTTATTAAAGTAGTTTCAATTTTCACAAATTTTATTTATATTGGACACAGTTAATTTTGGTATGATCTGGTCTCTGGTGTTTTGAGCCTCTGATTGCTAGAATAACAAGACATTGATGTAACGTTATGATTTGTAATATGCGAAACAATCAGCATTAAAGCCCTGCTGGGGCCCTAATTTCCAGGCTTGGTCCGATCCGGTCACACTAGGAGTAAACTCGACGCGACCCAAAAAAAAACTGATAACTTTTCGATCGTTCGGGAAAGCTTGAAAGACCCGAACGGCCTCGACAGTCTTTGAAGGTTCGAACGGTCCGAAATCCTTGAACGACCCAAGAAGTCAGAATGACCCGATAGGGTCAGGAAGCCGGACAGGTCAGAAAACCCTGAAAGACTCAAGAGGCCTAAACGACCCGACAGGGCCGGTATGTCCAAACAGCTCGAGACCCCTGAATGATTCAAGAGGTCCGAACGACCCGACAGGGCTGGAAAGCCAGACAGATGAGAGAGCCCTGAACGACTTAAGAGGCCCAAACGATCCGACAGGGCCAGAAAACCGAACAGATCCGAAAACCCTGAACGACGCAAGAGGCCCGAACGACCCGACAGGGCCAGAAAGCCAGACAGATCAGAGAACTCTGAACGACTTAAAAGGCCCGAACGACCCGACAAGGCCAGGAAGCCGAACAGGTCCGAAAACCCTGAACGACTCAAGAAGCCCGAACAACTCCACAAGGCCAGGTAGCCGAACAGGTCCGAAAACCCCGAATGACTCAAGAGACCCGAATAACCCGACAGGGCTGGAAAGCCAAACAGGTCAGATAACCCTGAACGACTTAAGTGACCCGAACGATCCGACAGGGCCAGGAAGCCGAACAGGTCCGAAAACCTTGAACGACTCAAGAGGCCCGAACGACCCGACAGGATCAGGAAGCCAGACAGATCAGAGAACCCTGAACGACTTAAGAGGCCCGAACGACCCGACAAGGCCAGGAAGCCGAACAGGTCCGAAAACCCTGAACG